>JAHZND010003490.1:0-14352 GCA_027744115.1 Acrocyrtus sp. NNG-2020 | reverse complement strand
TGTTTGAAACCACGCCGGTTGGAGCCACTACTATTGGCATTTCCTTTCAAATTTCTTTTAAGAGGTGAGATTCTACAAAACAAAAAATACAGATACAGTAAACGCGTGTATCTCATGAAAGGTATTCCTGCAAGATTTTGCTTGAATACACAACTCTAAAATCTTCATGAAATGTAACCCTTACCCATCACCAGGGAAAGAGATTTCTGGATCCAACAAACTCATTATATTTTTATTTCTTATTTCCAACTGCCCCTTTCCGCCCCGTCGGCCAGCATACATTCCTCCGCCGACACGATTCTTAAATATTAGCCCACCTCCTCGATTTTTTTGAATTGACGTAAGAAGGCCGCCACCTACAAAGACAAAGTTAATTTTTAAGTTAATCTTCATTAGAACACTATTATAGTAATTATCAATTATTCTGGAAGAGAATTGTTGGAAAACTAGGACCCGTGCACTTCACAATTTTGTTTATTACTCTGTACTCACCGTCACCACTTGTTCCTCCTCCTAGATTCTGTAACTGTGTCTTTAATCGAAGTATTTCTGCATCTTTTGATGCTCGAAGCACCGCCAGTTTCTGCAAATTTATTTTAACACATTTATATATGGGTGGGTAAGGTGCGTAAAAGTAAAATTGCCTATATAATATATAATAATTTTTTACAGTAACTAGTAACAAGCTTAATTTCAAATTTCATTTACATTGACTTCACCGAGCCCAGCCAAACGTGGGTTCCTAGAAACCGGATCTTCCTTTACACTTGCAGCCAACTTAAATTCTGGATTTGGCCGCAAAGGATTATGGCTTTGAACTTTCAAGAACCTATTGAAAAGAAATAGTTAAGTTCACAGGCACAACGTTATTATCTTTCCTACTACTAATTAGTATGTATTGTATTGTACATATGACTTATACGTTCACAACATCCAACTTTAACTTTACTAGCTTTGCCTTCTTACCGCTCATTTAAAGGCACTTTGGTGGCTACGACATACGGTTTAGATGCCAATCTGGGATCCATTGTGCTGAGACTGAGACGTTTCAAAAATCAGATGTCACTTGGAGATGGAGGTTCTCTTTGGTTGGAAATTCTCGACCTTCGTTGCTGTCTTCTGTCTTCTTCGTCCCTTTTCCTGTGCCAACCTACTATTACTTTTTCAGTGGGGCCAAGCCAAAGTTTTCGTATCAGTAAGTCTGTCAACACCTAGAGCACTTTTAGACAATATTAATAGCCTTTTATTTACATTGTTGGAACTTCCCAAAGGAAATCTAATTTTTTCCAACTGATTAATGATCATTTTGGAAAGGCCCATCAATGTGATCAAACAAAAGGCTATTAAAGTCATGAGGAGTAAAAGGGTAGGGTAAGATGGATGCGTGTTATGCAAGCGAAACGTAAGAGTGGTGGCTAATTTTTCTATAATTAAGTTTTTATAACTAACTTTGATTAGTAATTATTGTACGTTTTAGAAATTGAAAATTGACGTTTGGAATAACAGTAAGCCGATTGGCGGATTGGCTTATTTTTAATGCTTTAGTTTACTTGGCCATCCGTGTTGTTAAAATGCTAAATGTCAACTGATTTATTTTGCCACCACTGCGATCACTTGCCCAACACCACAATCAACAAAAAGGGGATGGTAATGGTAATCAGAGGCGTCTTAAAACAGTCATCAGTGACTTCAGTCCAGTCTTGAAAAGTCAAAAACACCACTACACAAAAAACTATAAAAATAAATTTTTGCACAATTGATAAGGGATAAAGTATTAAGTTCGCTAAAATTAAATTGTAATCTAATTCTCTGTTCAGCTAATTCTTATTAAACAATTATTATTATTTGCAACAAAAAACTGCTAATAAATGCTCAAAGAAATTGGAAACACCAAACAAAGCAAGCATTAAAACAAAAACATTTCACTCATTTCAGTAAAAATCAAAAAGTGAAGAGCACGAGCAATCAGTGTTCAGACGATGGGGGATAAAGCGATACAATTTTGGCAACCTTTTGTAACTCGAGAAAAAGAAAGCATGGATGCCAAGAATGAAGANGAGAAAAAGAAAGCATGGATGCCAAGAATGAAGAAGGGTGGATGGTATGGTGACGTTGTATCTGGATGCTGGAGCATGGGGGATTAATGGAGTCGGGGGTTGGACTCGGAGTGTACGTAATGTAAAAGTGCATTAATATTCGATTCACTCAACCAGCAACCCCAGATCTGCATAATGTTTCTGTTTGGATGGATAATAAGATAATATGTTAATTTGTGGAACCAATTTGAATTATTCAAATTAGACAAAAAAAATTCCTACAAATCGAATGTAGTACAGTGTAGCCCATCCCATCACCTACCTCATCACATCAGCATCAAAACTAAAGCTAATTAAGCAAAACAGCTATTTGCATATTTTGAAAACAATTTCCTCTGCATAATTATGGCTGAATGGCTGCATTTTTTCATTTTCAATTTTTTTCTATTGATCTCTGTCATCTTTCCAATCGCACACTCTGTATGGGGCGGACGCGCACACTCTGACTTCTGCTGCTGCTGGCACTGCCCTGCTCTTGCTAATATTAAACACAAACGTTGTGGAACAAAGAAAATTGCCAGAGAATCAGAGAACACCCTGCCGTGCTTGTGCTCTGCCTTAGTTGTGCACTATCGTGCACTCTTCTCCATATTGCCAATGCATTTGCATTGTCTGTCTTCTCTTCTCTGTTCTTTTCTCGCCAATCGCCCAAAAGCTTTTCTTCTTCTCTTCGTGCTGTTTCCTGGAGTGGAGAGAGAAGCAGCAGTGGAGGCATAGGCCAATCATAATTTTTTTACTACCCAAAATACTGTTGTACTCTGTCCAGCATAGTACACTCTATTCCTCCTATACGAGTCTCTCACCCGCCCAGAAGAAATTCCTGAAATAGCACCACTCAACCAACTACATTTTAAGTTCAGCTAAAGCTGTTCTGTACGCCCGCGGCGCCGTTGCCAGCTAGTATCCCTTTTTCAGATCCTGTATACATTTTACTGCCAGAAACACAACCTACTGTACATGGATAACCTAAGTCATTTGCATTGTCTGTCTTCTCTTCTCTGTTCTTTTCTCGCCAATCGCCCAAAAGCTTTTCTTCTTCTCTTCGTGCTGTTGCCTGGAGTGGAGAGAGAAGCAGCAGTGGAGGCATAGGCCAATCATAATTTTTTACTACCCAAAATACTGTTGTACTCTGTCCAGCATAGTACACTCTATTCCTCATATACGAGTCCCTCATCCGCCCAAAAGAAATTCCTGAAATAGCAACATTCAGCCAACTACATGTTAAGTTCAGCTGAAGCTGTTCTGTACGCCCGCGGCGCCGTTGCCAGCTAGTATCCCTTTTTCAGATCCTGTATACATTTTACTGCCAGAAACACAACCTACTGTACATGGATAACCTAAGCATGTTGTGCAGTGAGGGGAGTAGGGGCTTTTTTTCATGCGTGTGTGTGCGTGTGCATGAGTACAGTGCACCTCTAAATTCTACCAACATCCACCTCATCTCGTCGTGCCTTCCTACATAAAAAGCTTGTCGTCGTCGTCGTCTCCCTTCCCTACACACACTACACACACGTCTAGTCTGCTCTAGAAATATGTGGAAGGAATGTGTGGAGAGTGCGTACCTACTACCTACCTTACCTCACTCATTTCACAAAGAAGCTGTTTGTTTGTGTAGAGGAGCTAGGAGATCGACCATTCCACTGCAAAGTCAAATACACTCCCACCTCACGTGCCACTGTGTAAAAGGCAGCCGGGAAAGTTTGAAACGGCCAACGGATAAAAAAAACAATATCCTCTGGCTTGGTTGTTCCTATGCGATCACCATTGCACAACTTTGTACAGCTCCCCTAAGCTACAACATAGAACAGATACACTCTCGGAATCAGATGGAGCAAAAGTGCAAAGAACGGAGTTTGGTTTCGTGGACGTAATTAAAAAATTAAATACCTTCGCCATACCAGATCCCAGTTCAGTTTAAATTAAAATTAGTGCTTATTTACCTTTTAACTTCAATATTTGAAATTTTCAGCTGCATGAAGGTATTTAATCGGGGGTTTTGTAAAATAATTTGTAGTAAAGAAAGTAAACAAGCAAATAAGCAATAAATTGAAGTTATCAAGAAGCACAGACGTTTTTTGGATAATAAGGGACAACAGTATTTCCAGGAGGAGTAGTAGCAGCTTGATAAAATTTGAGGAGGGTTTGATATTTAAAAAAAAAGTGAGTATTTAGAACTTGTATAGTTTATTATTGAATTTTAAATTATATAATTTATCCACTTTAGCAATAAAGGGGGCTAATTTGTTGTGATTGGCAAGAGAGTAATTTTTAATTAATGATTTTGTTATTTAATGTTTACAGGTAAGGAGACAATTGAAGTGGGCAGATAACCATCATCATGGCTTGTGCAACTCTCAAGAGAAGTTTAGATATGGACCCCCTACACTCCCCTACATCCAGACCCTCCAAGCGAAGACGCTACAATGCTGGAATGGCATCTCCATCCACATCTGCAGCTGGAACGCCAGCACGGGACGATGTCAACTCTCCATTTGCGCTTATTACTCCGAGTCTGACATCCGAACAGATTTCTACTCATATTCGTGAGGAGATGAAGCGACTGAACAGGCGACGCCAGTTGTGCAGTGTAGATGACAAAGAAACATCTGGAGAAGGAAGTGGACCTCCAAGTCCAGGAAGTAGCGGAAGTGCCACAGATTTTAACCTAGATTCTCTGGGATCACCAGTTTCAAATTCTTATCAGAACACTAAAGACAATTACTAATGCTATAGTGTATTGCTGTGCCTCAATGATCTAATTTCTGTTATTGCGTACTACGTTTTTTCCATTTGCGGTATACATATATCTCCTGTATAACTATATATAAATAACTTAATTTTTGTTTGATTGTAGCTCAATAAAATTTGCATAAATAATCGTTCTTGGTTGTAGTAAATTTGTATATTTTATTTGTAATCTCAAAATACAAGATCAGTATAGAGGTACCGAAAGCATATCATTTTAAGAATAAATATTTAATATAATCATGAAGTCATCACATTCCTGCAGAAGAAAATTCTGCTATCACTAAACCTTAAGTCAGCGCGCATTTACAAAAATAAGTTGTAGTAAAAAATTAGGGGTACTGCGCCAGTTATATTATAGAAAGGTGCACATATTCGACTGTCTACTGCCCTTTGCAAAATTCCATGCATTTCTCCTCACTAACAAAGTTGTTTCCGTTGCTGTTACACCCTCCATAATGAAACATGATGCATTTCTTTGCTTTCGTGTCGTATCTGTAACGAGTAACCATTGCACGACAGTCTCCCCGGACTTCTGGAAGGCCACAAATATCTTCAGGCTTTTCTAAAGAAAATTAAAAATGAAAAGTAGGGGTAACGTTAAATATATACTCAACTAATAATACTTATTATGAATATCATGTATAGGTAATTTGAAATTTGAAAACATGTAGCATGGGCAGGGCATGAAAGGCAGACGTAGAGTATAGCTACCATTTTTAGGCTTGGAGTCCTCATCTTCAGATGGCGTTCCCGAGACACTTCCGACGGGCGGCTTCCTCTCGTCTTCATTATCGTCAGGAAGGAGGGAGCAGGCACATTTCTTACATCCTGTCTTTTCATCGGTTATTTCGGCACATTTGAGTGGACCACATCCATCGAACTCAGGACAAGTTCCATTGGTATCATTACTGCCATCATTTCTTCCTGCGTCGATTACAATAGAGTCTCCGTCGTCGTCAATGGTTTGATCCCCATTATTTCTACCATTCCCAGCACATCTATTTTGACACTCTATTTTCTCTGCAAATCTGTTTCCATTTCCTCCACAGCCTGAATATTGAAATTGTTCGCAACTCTTTGTGGCAGTGTTGAAAAACCACATGTCGATGATGGCTCTGCAGGGTCCCTTAACTTTCTCCAAAAAGCAGTCAGTGGGTTGGAAGGGTTCCTGGGGAAGAGTTGGAATGGTACTGTTTCCTTCTTCAACTAGACAAGTCAACCAAAAATGAAAAAAAATAATGAGAATGACGAACATTTTAATGTACAAACTGCCATCAAAGATGGTCTTTTAAAATGGCTTTCGTACAACCCATTTCCCATTTTTCCTTCATCTATTTTCCTCTCTTCTGCTCATATTTTAAGTTAGCAATGACTAATGGCAAATTAAAAATTCCATATAAATAACATCAAAGCCAATTCAGAAAGTTTTCATCCATCCTCACTACTACTAGGGAGTGGAAAGTGAAAGTACCAAAAAAATTTGTTATCGTGGTACAAGCCTATAACATGGCATCCTAAGGTATGAGGGTATGGCATGACATAAAGATTTAAAAGAAGTCTTTTCTGCCAACTTCGACAACAAGCAAAAGTGCTAGAGCTGGAGAAACGAGAAACGGCAAAGGAGAAAGCAAGAGAAATAAAAAAGTGTTCATTCCGTTTTTGTGTCGTTTCTGAGCTGTCGACGTCTCCTACTTTAAAATATATGTTATTTTTTTCGGCTTCCCTAGTGAAAAGTAAGGAGGAGAGGAAGTTAGTAGCGAGAGTAGTCTTTTCTATAATGCAAACAAAACACACCCAAATAAAACTGAAACCAAAAATCCCGAGATAAGGTGGAAGAGAATAATAACATCCCCGAGAAAGGAGAATATTTATCCTACACCATTTATTTTCTCCTTCTGTGTCCCTGTTTTTCCCTTTCTCCATCTCCAGCTCTCTCCAGTGGATGTGGAAGTAGTGAAATAAAACGTAGAAAAAGGAAAAAAACATCAAATGACATTATTGCCGTAGAATTGAGAAGGAAATAAGGTAACTATAAACCAGCTAGTTAGAAAACTCCATTAGAAGGGATAGGTGTATATTGTATAGAAGGAGAGAAAGTATGCACAGGTACAGCAAGATGTATAATGCACATGATGTCTGTAGCAGACGACTACGGCATGCACGGGCTATTTCACTTTGTCGTTATTTTGATTTTGATTGTGGATATTTTCTGATATTATTTTGATTTCCAGTTTCTCCAGGTTTTCTCCGTCTACCCAAGCTCCTTTTTGCTCTTCACTGGTCACAGCTGAACCCAATGCCCCTTTTCTGACTATTAAGTTTAAGCAGGAGTTTCCGTCGTAGTGCGTTTTCATACCCCAAAAAGTCTACGACTCTATACCTTTCACCACCAGAGAGTTGGACCACATTTACTTACTTAATTTCCTTCCTTCCCAGGTTTTACTAAGAATGAGTTAGTTGAAACAGAAAATGCAACGGAATGCTGTGTAACGATGTTGAGGACGGGAGTGGAGAGAAAATCTTCTGGCAGACGGAAATAGAGAGAGCGAGAGCAGAATGAGTGGAGTTGAAGTGGAATATAATAATAATGTTCATCACCACCACCATCGTCATCATCACGAGGGGAAATGCTAAGCATGTAGATACATGCGTGAATTACGAATATAACGGTGGTTGGTGACGCTTAGGTAAAAAAAAATATTTCTATAGGGGATGAAGGAGAGAATGCTATGTGACGGGAAGTTTTTTTCTCTCCAGAAACTCCACTTTTAAGACGAGATTTTGTTATGCCTGTGGTGGTGCTGGTGGTGTGGATGTCGGCAGCGGTTCCTCTTTTTTGTAAATTTTATGAAAAGAGAAATGTGACCAATTGCTTTCCTTAGTAATATAATATACCTTCTGTGACTTTTAAAGATACGGAAAGGGAAAGTCTAAAGTTGTTTTTGTGAGGCACATTAGAGCTAGAAGTGAACACCTACCCAATAATAATATAACAATAATGATAGCATATGCCGAGAAAAAGTCATGTTCTCTCCTTTTCCTTCTTCTGCCCGCTTACACACTTCACACTCCAGCTCCTCATCATCTATTCTGTGTCTCTGCTGTATAATAATGAGTTTAATGGAGTCTGCCAATGTTCTTTCTTCGCACTGTGCTCTTGTGCGGGGTCCTTGTTAGGAGAAAGTGGAAAAAATGACGAAAGGTTCCCCTAACAGAATGCTTCCGTTCTTTATACTTACATACCCGGAGCTGTTTGAGGAAACTCCTATATGAAAAACACTTATGGAAAGCGCATCTGCTCTCTCACAGCTTCACAATTTTCTTCTGGTGTAGTGGTCGTCACAGCGCAGAGCACATTTTATATAAGTGAGGTGAGGACAAATAAGGAGTGAAGTCTTTTAGAAGAGAGATCTTACTCAAGCAATTTGATTCTTTAGTGGAGAAAAATCCAAAGGAAAGCTAGCGAGGAATAACTTATTTTTTTCACATAAAAAATTCTTTATCAAATCTGATTTCTATTTTAATATGAGTAACCGCACCACTTTGATTTTCCATGTTCTATTGGGATGAAAGCTCAGGGAAAATCCCTCGTAATGCTGAAACAAAGTTTTCCTTTTTACGGAGTTGATGAAATGTGTTTAGCCTCCGTGAGAAAGTCATTGAAGCTTGTTGAAAAGGGAAACGTGAACGATATAACGAATAGAAAAATCTGTCACCACCATTGACCATGCCGTATATTACTGTCAATGATATTCTAGTCATTTTTCCATTCAATCTATTGCTAGTTACAAATGGGATCTGCATTTGAGCAAAAGAATTGCGATTTTGAAATACGATCGTGGGGGATATTTCTTCCACTTTGTGAAATGAGTTGGAAAATTGGGGAGTTGCAATGGGAGAAAATGAATTTGTCATTGTTTGGTCATTGGCATTACTACTAGCTTTAGGTAGATAAAAGTTGTGTGTTAGTTAAAACACTCCTTTTTTCTCTTCAAGGCCAATTACAATTACTCTTTTAGTCCTTTCATAAACAATTGATATAGACTTGCCAATATTCATTTTTGTATTTGCCTTTTGTCCAGTTAAACATCATTTCTCCTAAACATAAATAGAAAATAAAAATACTGTAAACGCTTGTCTAAATACCACACGATTGAAAAAGGACTGCCGAAAAATTGATCGTGCAACAGTTAAACTGACTACCTACAGCCTCTTACTTATTATAACTGAAGCAGTTTAGAATCGTTCATTTCTAGCCATCCTATCATAGCTCCAGATTGGTAATAAAATAAAATAATATTTCTACTAGATTCATTACCATAAACAAACTACACCAACTACGGAATTACGCAATTGAAAACATTTAATATAATGGAAATAGTTTTAAAGATTTTGTTACTAATTTTCTATTCTGTGTTTTTGCTAGTGGGGTGGGTGTGGTGGTCAGGTAAACATACTTTTATCAGTTTTATCGCTTACAGCAGCTTTAAAAGTATTCGTTGTGTGTGCTTACATATGTACGCCATATTTTTTATTTGCTTTTTATATTATGCTACGTCTTCTGTACCATTGTCTTATAAAAGAAGTTTAGAATATTCTTTATCCTCTCTGACTTCATCTCTAAATAAAAAGCATGCTTCCATTTCCATCCCTCCCTTTATCTTCCAACTTAATCTTTTTCCCAGACTCAAAAGTGTGAAAATGGAAAAAGAAAGATGAAGACAGTAACGCAAAAAGGGATTTTGAGCGTGTATTGTGCTCTCCTTCCATTTACATGCTTTTCCCCCAGATTCAGAAATTACTTGCATGCACAGCCAGACATTACAACTTATTATTTCTGCTTGGATGAATAAATCTGAAACACGCTTACTACTGTCCCATCCCTATATGATTTTTGAGCCTATATTTAAAGTGGAAAAAGGTGACGTAGATGATGCTGCTACTAGAGTACCCTCACACTTTTTACATAGTTTTTACAAAGCACCATTATTATTTACTATCGCTGAATGGCTTACGCACACAGTCACTGCACTGCCTACTATTCTCTCTTCCTTTTTTGGGGAAAGAGGGAAATGAATGAGGCACTTGGAGACGTCATACTTTATGCATGTAATTTCTGTGCTGTGCCATAGCCATCATCATCACTTTCACCAGTTTATAAAATGATGATGTGATGAGAACTCTTTTTTAGGGGGAGGGAAAGTAACTGTTCCTAGTTTTTGGAAGAAACCTCACACACACAAGATGGAAATTATAAAGTTGATGTCGCTTCAAAGTGAGATAACCTGAACATGATATATGTATATCTCTTTTTGATATAACCTAGATCATACTCATACATGAGGAAAACACGATGTCTGAAACGACATATGGTATGGTACATTTAATTATATGCACGGTGATGAATTTTCTCCATTATATATACTCCCAAAAATAAAGTTGTGTCTTGTTGTGTAATATTCCGGATATGATGCATTACCACGTTCAGGCCGAGGCGTGTACAGAAAACATGCACTAAATGTTATGCAGAAACGTGGAAGGAACATCAAAGGATTTACAGGAAACTCTTAGCCTGATGAAATGATTATGGTGATGATGACAGGAAAGCTAGTAGGGTGGTGGTAGCGGTTACTTTTACTTTTGCTTGTTGGGTTTCATTCCTTTTCTTTGCCATCAAGAAGATGATGGCGACGACTGACGAGGGCGATAATGATACTGGTGGTTTTGTACTAAGAAAATGTAAGTAAATAAAGTATGGGATAATATTTCAAGACTGCAATATTAGCACTGTAAAATGAGAGACACTAATGGGTGTAGTATCAGTGTGACAGGATGAATATGGTTAGGAAATCCTCACTCCCACACATAGTTTTTATGTCATATGATAAATACAACTCTAAGAACGACTGGGGTGGTGTCGAGGTGACAAAGGAAGGAACTTGGAGGCATATTTAGCTCCTTTGTGCAGATTTAAATATACAGCCTACCTGCCCATAGCACAATTTTCTGTGGTATTTAAGACCTACCAGCGAGCCTTCAGACCTTGTCCTTTTCTACTTCTTTTTCGTTGCGTTGATTTTCGGGAAATTAAAGCAGACATGCCTTGACTGCTGTGTAGACCCGCATATTATACTCAACGTTCATTTTTCAACATGTCTTTTTGCCATGTAAACTCTACGAGCTGAATAGAAATACAGCGGGACCTCTCTGGATGAAAGCTCATTCGCCAGAGAAATCTCATCATTTTTACGGAAGCCGTCACATTCTGCGAAAAGGGCTGTGTATTTTGTACGTACTACGTACGCCAGTATATATGAGTTAAAAAATGAACTTACTTATTACGGCATCATCATCATCGTCCTCAGTGGTAGACGGTGGAATCAAAATCTTCACGGTGGTAGAGGAGACACTAGCGGCAGTGGAAGATTCATTTGGGGCTGCCACCGGAATAGCGTCTGAGGAGCGCACTAGGAAGCCGAAGGAGATGAGAACCACCAAGACAATACAAAGGGATGATGCTAGTGCAGCAGGTCGCCTTATTGAAAAGATGAAATATTTTCCTGACATTTTGTCACTTTTGCGCAATCCTTCCCACTTACGTCCTCTCCTGTGCCATAGTAGTACATTATAATAAAATTACATTATTCCAGCATAGCATATATCAACCTAGGCATTTAATTTTTGCGACCATTTTTCTGTACTTTCTTTTTCATTTCGCGTAAGACAGAGCTCTGCCTTTGTTGAAAAAAAATACTTCCTACGACATATCAGAATAAATTGGCGTGACTGACATTTCAAACAAAAACGGAACAATGTGCCTCGTATACGGGCTAGTAATATTCCATTCTGGATTTGAATGACATTCCGGTAGTCGAAATTGTGCATAGCATATTAGCTGGAACTATCTACCCGCGCTAATTCTCCATAACTAGCAATCACTAATACAGCCAAAACTACAAGTTACTACTAAAAGTTGCACACGCACTTGAGCTACTTAATAAATCGCATCCGGACATTAATACTTAACGCGTTATGCTGGTACATGAACTTTACTCGCTCGATAAAAACATAATCTGGTTCCTCGATTGTAACAATAATGCTTGTATGTGCATGCTAATTCAACTACTCACGCGAGTTCATGACTGAGCATGTATTTTTAACTACCTATATTGATTTTGCTCAAAATTTACAACTATTTCTCATTCAATATGATTCAATGCTACTTTGGGCTTTTAGATGATAGGTGACAAAGTTGCGTGTATCATCTGCTAAACTACTTTAAAATTATTTACAGGCTAGCAATTTATATATAGGTATAAACGAAGCCGCAATCAATAGACTACAAAAATGAGGTGTTAGGTACTATATAGAGCTTTCAATCACCAAAATTAGTCAGGAGCAACACAACGAGATTGTCAGATTGTGTTCGGCTCACCAAATTCTCTGCGAAAACCCACAGTAGCTTTTTTTACATTGCATTTCAATTAGCAACAGTCAACGTTTTGCAAGGATATTTACATAGGAAAACAGCCTTGCCTTTTAATCAGTCACCTATCATGTCCTAAAATTTTTTGCGCATATTCATCTGTCCCTTTCTCTTTCAACAGCGCTAAGCTAAAATTGGACTTGTGTCATTTCGCTAAAAGCACTTTTGCTTCTCATAGGCGCATCTCCGAAGACAGATACGAGCTCGTTTTCAAGGTATCACGATGCTCACAGTTTGGAGCGTGCTTAAGCTGCTGTTCTACAATTAAAAAATATATCCTTCTGGCCACACACAATCAGCACAACAATATGCTACAACTCCAACCAAACTGTACACTATCTATCAAACTGTACTATCGCACACAGCTATCCCTCCAATTTAATGACAGCCTCCACTCCACATCACTCCTATACAGATGCGGTCAGGCTAGCCACTAGTTTCAAAAGATATTTGAAAATGCCATAAAATTCTTTTTAGCAAGTCAAATGACCAAGTCTCTAACGGGTTTCCTTTCAGCAAAAAAATACCCTTTCGAAATAGTTTATGTAATATTAATAAATATAAATGTTACCAACAATAAAAAAGCTCGTGTTCACCCACTCTCTAAAATTTTTTAAACTTATTCCGCAACTTACTCGTATTTCTGCGTGTCACAATTTCCAATCCCAGCAAGTAGTGAAGTACACTTTGACTCGTTAGCCACTATGAGAGCGTGTACGCAAAAAAATCACAGAAAAGTGTAGTTACTGGCTCACTAATAGAAATAGCACTGATCGATCTAGTTCCTTACTAACTCACCTTTTATATAAGCTTTCGTCTATTCCAAAACGTGGAGTCATTATTATAGAAATAGCACTGATCGATCTAGTTCCTTACTAACTCACCTTTTATATAAGCTTTCGTCTATTCCAAAACGTGGAGTCTTTATGCCGCGTCGGAGTAAAGAATGAGCGCGTTGTATGCTGCATCAACTACACAAAATGTGCGTTAATGATCATCGCAAACGTTCTTGAATGAGGTAGCGTATGTATTCATATAGCTTTTTAAAAGTTTTTGTCAGAGAGCTGGCGCTCGTCAACCGTTGGCATTATTCATTCATACAAGTTTGTTGATAAAACTTTTTTGGACTTTACGACAATCCATTGTTTAAAGCGGCAGCAGCCATCGCACATCGTCAATTAATTCATCTCAGTTTCCATGTTTTGCTGGAGCAAATAGGATTTCCCCAATTTCTTAAAATCACAATGTTAGCTGCTATGAGTCACATTTATGTGCGTACATCGCTTGAATTATAAATTCATACCATATTCCTTGCACCTGCCTCTTCTGCCATTTCATTATTTGAAGCTATGAAAAAACCAATCAGTTCTACATTCTACATTTTACTTTTTTTGCGTCTCCATTCAAGCATTGAAATGCGTGTGCAATGCAAGCAAAACAGTCCAAAAAGCTGGCAATAAGTGCTCAATAAAATCGCTTAGAGAAGGAGAAATAGCATTGATTATAGAGCCACTCATTACTATTCTAATCTCAATTGCATGTGCAGAGAGTCAGAAAAGATGTAGTGAATCCCATTCCCAACTGCCTATATCCACCTCTATGGAGCTTATTTATGGGGGAGGTAAACGAGAAGATATTGCAGTTTACTCCCAATATGGCTATAATGCAAACAGCCGAGCATGGGAACAGAAAATCCTGAGTGCATGGAAAAGACCTTCAATTGCTTGTTCATGGTGCTTACATATTCGCAATGGAGTTGTGTACGAATGGAAATTGGTTTTATGTGGTATTGCCACTGATTGTGATTGTGCATAGGCACGAGATATATACACACAAGCAAAGTTAAGTGGTGTGATAGCTTACCTGCTTTTGCTCATATACTCGTCTCATTCCATTTTCATTGTTGCATTTTATCTCTTTGTTGTAAGAGCACACTTTAATATTATTACTATTGTTGTTGTTTTGGTGGGATTATTGCTGCGTGCAACCCGTTTATGACTTTATGGTACTGCTCGTTTCCAT
>JAHZND010003489.1:0-11577 GCA_027744115.1 Acrocyrtus sp. NNG-2020 | reverse complement strand
CCCTTTTCTTGTCGGTCTCTTCAATACCGCAATATCCACAGGATCCACATAAAAGATACGATATAACTCGGTTGCATATACATTTCGCGATTGCGGTTGCAGGGAAATCATGTTGCATAACAGCAGCCGCAACTGGTGCTGTATTCAACGTGATCTGCCGTTCTTCAGCAAGATAAACATTCAGTCCAGGATCCTGTTCCTGATCAGGGGTATCCGATCCTAATACAATGGGGAGGTCCCTCATATTCATCTCTAACAGGTTGCTACCCATGCAGTTTGGGCACTTTTCAAAATCCTGGTGGTAAATCACCTTAAGGGGAGCATAAAGCAGAACACAGAAAAAATTAATTCTAAAATTAATTAATTATTAATTTTAGCTGTTACGAGCAAAAATGTACATACAAATTGCAAGTATATCCATAACTCACAATCATTCCATTTTGATGGCCAGTGCCAGTTATATTGTTCATAAAGTAAGAAATTAATTTGATTTTGCATTGTTTGCAACAATACCTTCGGGTGCTCCTGGCATATTTTCCTGACACGAGCAGGAGTGATTTCATGAAAACAATCCCCACAGAAAACTGTAACGTTGGGTCGATCGCATTCACCACAAACAGTTTGTTGAGAATTTCTGTCTGAAAGTTCTTCGGTTGCAGCACGAAAGCGCTGTGACTCTGGCCGAAGCACCTGTTGATTTTGGTTTACTGCGCTATACGGCATCGGTTTAACCGGAGCAACTGCCACTGGCGTTGGTCTAGGAGGAGCAACTGTCAATGGCGTCGTTATACAAGGAGCAACTGTCAATGGCGTCGGTATACAAGGAGCAACTGTCATGGGTGGAGAACCCAACTCTTCTAAATTGTTGCTCTTGCAATAGGGACACTTATACAAATCCATTGTGAAAATCTCCTAAAACATCAATGAAAGAAATCAAAATTCGTAAAAAATTAGGATTTGCTCACTCAACACTACAGTAATAAAAGCTGTGGATGTTTTAGATCAAGTCTCACCTTTGGATGTATACTGCAGCTTTTTCGTACCCTACATTTTGCAGAAATTTTTACTTTGCAATCCATACAGGTCACTGTTCCCGGAGGGCGGTCACAAACAGCACACGGTTGTTTCTCCTCTGCCCCAGCATTTCCACTCCTCGGGCTCGCAGCAACATCCTCCAAAATTTTCCGTTTCTCGTACATTTTTTATATTTTTCTGCTTCCTTCTTATCAAAGCGAAAAGAACCTAAAAAATATCAACAGTAAACAAAACGGTACATCAACAATGAACTAAACAAAACAACTAAATACAAACATTAAGATTAAGTTTTATCTTCCAAAAAATTTAGCTGCTAATTGTAGTTTTATTCACTTACCGACTTTTCAACTTTTTCCCCCGGGGTCAACAGTCACCACTGTCAGCACGACCAACCAAGTAACATATGCGCTAATTATGTCACTTCGTCTTCGCACCAACAACGCAACAGTCACCAAATTTGTCAATCCCACTATTCCCACTACTGACTACTGCCCACAGCAGAAAACAAGAAACTGACTAATTCCTGGACTTAAACTAATCGTTTTATCAATTGGGTGCAAGAAAATGTAAGGAAAATCATTTTCAACATGAGAAAAATCTGATTGGCTGGTAGAGTTTTTTTTGCTTTTTTGTATGTATAAAAATGGCAAGAAAACCAAAAAAACGAAAGCTGAGACGACAACACAGTTCAGCCAGATAAAAGCCTGCTTTTGCGTGTTGCCTCTTTAATTCCGATTTCGCCGCGAAACTGATCCACACACTAATTTGCATAATGAAATGAGAAAGCAGATTTAGATTTACAGAACACGTTTGGCTTTGGCTTCGATTTCTTTTCATATTTTCTAACCTCCTTGCACCTTTGCTTTGGTCAGGGCGGTGCTCATGTGCAGGACAGTGTACTGTACTCATCATCTCATCACTCAAGAAAAGCCTCGAAAAGTGTTTTGTGAGGAATGAATGAGGACATGGACATGCGAATGATACGTTAAAAATTGAGGTTTTTTGCCTGTAAGAAAAAGAAGGAAATCGAAATGTTTTTTTTGGAGAATATTCGAATATTTTATCCCAAATCTGAACAAGTAGATTTTATTTTTAGTCACAGTCAGTCACAGAGGCAGAGTAAAAAGCGTGATTTTGTCATTTGTAGCGATTAGCTATATTCCATTCCTGTGCTTGATAAGACAAGTGATTATGCTAAAAGTATAACTAACCAAGCCAAATAACGACTATGATATGGATATGGATACTGCATCGTCTTATTCGTCTTCATCTGCATAATTACCAATTTAGGTATCATTTTTACTCTCGAGGCTTTATTAGTAGAGCTTAAGTAATTAAAATTAATTAACAGGGTAGGGTACAGTACGCTACCTTCATGTTGTTGAAGGCATATTTGAGTTGAATATGGCAAAAAAAAAGATTATGTAGGTACTAGGTAGTAAAAAGTATGGTATATGATGAGCTAGATGAAAGCTATGTGGTACATGTAATCATTACTGGATCAAGATAATGGGGCACTCTGAGACTTTCACTGTAAAAAAATAAGGTTGGTATCTAAAAATAGATGCAATACCGGAGAAGACATTTTTGCTCCTGTATTTCTGCAAGGGACTATTCCGACTTTTAAAATAATTTTGGGTTAAAGGAAATGGGCATGTATGATTCCTATGCGGTTTTTTAATGTTTATAGAAAATGCGAATTTATGAATTTATGAATTTATGAACATTGCATAATCGTAGTTGGTAGTTTAATCGCTAGATTGAAATTTTGTGATTTATTTATTAGGTAGTTGAAAACTACATCACTTCCAATTAAAATTTATCCTTGTGCACACGTAGCTCTCTCCCATAAAAATCTTAACTTTCGCTTAATGTCGCATTAAATGACGTATTAACTATCAGGCAGGCGTTTTTCACATCTCAGCTCAGCATACAACTTCTACGACTAGTCACGATAATAAATCTTAATTATGCCCGAATTAGCATCATTAATTGAAGAAATGGATTTTCATCTCAATTAGCAGATTTACGTAATTCCTCCGTTCATCTTTAATGTGGATCAGTTTCCTCCGACAAATCTCTTCATTTTAGTAAAGTCACTCTTACTTTACTCAAGTAAAGTTTTAAGTAAAGTCAATTTTAAGCATAATGAGTAGATTTACAAGGGCCACCTCAGCCCTTGCGAAGGTAGCGCTAAGCTGCTACCTTCTCGTTCTAATTGCATCCCCAATTTTCGCCCAGCAAAGCAAAAATAAAACAAAGGCACCACAAAGCAAGAGAGAAGCCGTGCTGGTGAAGCTGATTGAGTCATACGCTATTAATCTAGACGGGGACAAATTCATTAGCGACCCAATTCTCCTCCAAACTCAATCCACTACAAAGTACATCTTCCCGAAAAGCGCAGTAGTTTCGAACAGGATAATATTCGAGAAGAAAAGTCCTGACTCTGGGAAGGAAACCATAGTTCCGGCTAGCGCTGAGAGCGACTTCGCCATCCCTACCCCAAGAGGAGGAAAGAAGAGACAGTTTGTTCTGTTGAAGAGGGCAAATCAGCGAGCTCTGGCAAGAGATCGCGTTCCATACCACGTCTCATTGGTTTACGTCAGGTAGATAAAATTTTGAGTAGGCATATTAGCTATAGGCCACCTTTAATTTACTAAAGCTAATTGACTAGCAATTAAAGCAATTAAAGCTAAAGCAATTTACCTTTTTGATTAGAAATTACCTGGCGAACGACACAAATCGAGATGTCATCGATTTACTTGGAGTTAAAGCAGTCGTGGAATGGGACATTTGGGAACAGCGGCCGCGGCGATTCTACGCTGGATGGAACAACTGCGACTTCAGCATGCTGTTTACCTGTGCGTCTATTACAGCAATGGCCAAAGAAGCTGTCCACGCTGTTAAGGTAGAAGCCGCGAGACGACGAAGGAAGAGGGATGCGCCTGACGTGATTGAAAATGACTCTGGAGAGGATGTCCATGGCATTTTTAAGCGAGAGAAAATGTCGGAGCCAACAGAAGAAGTAGCCTTAATTCCAATTGTCTCCGAGAATGGCTATGATCCAAATGAATACAACGACTTGTATTTGGACTTCGACTTCCATCGCTTTGATGATATCGTGAAAGAGCTGGTGGCAAAATCTTACGGAAAACCGATTACTGGAAGCAAGGACAAGGACAATGACCAGGGAAGAAGAAAGAGAGACGTGCAGGTTAGATCGGGAGGAAGAAGCGCACAGGGAGGAAGAGGGATAAGTGCAAATATCGGGGTGAAGCCAGGTGCAAATCCACAGGCCAATAGTAAGAAAGTGAGCAATAGCGGAAAGAAGGGCTTTTTGTCTGGATTATTTGGTGGAGGTGGTCTGCTTGGTGGAATCGTTGGTGGAGGTGGCGATGGGGAAGGTGGTGGAGGTCTGACCGCGAACTTGGGTCTTGGAGGACTTGGCGGATTGGGAGGTCTTTTGGGCGGAGGAAAAGGTGGTGATCCAATTTCTTCCCTCGTTGGAACTGCAACGGGCGCTCTTGGTGGACTGACCGGAGGGCTTGGCGGGTTGGGAGGTCTTTTGGGCGGAGGGAATGGTGGTGATCCAATTTCTTCCCTCGTTGGAACTGCAACGGGAGCGCTTGGTGGACTGACCGGAGGGCTTGGCGGGTTAGGAGGTCTTTTGGGCGGAGGAAATGGTGGTGATCCAATTTCTTCCCTCGTTGGAACTGCAACGGGCGCGCTCGGTGGACTGACCGGAGGGCTTGGTGGATTGGGAGGTCTTTTGGGCGGAGGAAAAGGAGGTGATCCAATATCGTCTCTTCTTGGGACGGCCACAGGTGCGCTCAGTGGATTGACCGGAGGGCTTGGAGGAGATTTACTGGGAAATATTTTGGGTGGAGGAAAAGATGGTGGAGGTCTGACCGCGAACTTGGGTCTTGGAGGTCTCGGTGGGTTGGGAGGTCTTTTGGGCGGTGGAAAAGGAGGTGATCCAATTTCTTCTCTCCTTGGAACTGCAACGGGCGCGCTCGGTGGACTGACCGGAGGGCTTGGCGGTTTGGGAGGTCTTTTGGGTGGAGGAAAAGAAGGCGGTGACCCAATTTCTTCTCTCCTTGGAACAGCAACGGGCGCTCTCAGTGGAGTTACTGGAGGACTTGGAGGGGACTTATTAGGTAATATACTGGGTGGAGGAAAGGGTGGTGGTAATCCACTATCAGCTATACTTGGAACCGCAACGGGCGCATTAAGTGGAGTAACCGGAGGGCTGGGTGGAGATCTAGTAGGAAATCTTCTGGGTGGAAAAGGAGGCGATCCAATTTCTTCTCTTCTCGGGACTGCAACGGGCGCTCTCAGTGGAGTTACCGGAGGACTTGGAGGAGACTTATTAGGAAATATCCTGGGTGGAGGAAAAGGTGGTGGTAATCCACTATCAGCTATACTTGGAACCGCAACGGGCGCACTAAGTGGAGTGACCGGAGGGCTGGGCGGAGATCTGGTAGGAAATCTTCTGGGTGGAAAAGGAGGCGATCCAATTTCTTCTCTTCTCGGGACTGCAACGGGTGCGCTAAGCGGAGTGACCGGCGGACTTGGAGGGGATCTGGTAGGAAATCTTCTGGGTGGAAAGGGTGGTGGTGGCTTGCTGAGTGTTTTGGGAGGAAAAGGAGGCCCTCTCTCTCTTTTAGCCAGTGTCGGACTAGGCGGTGAAGGTGGTAATGCATCTTTAGGTCTTGGAGGTCTAGGCGGTCTGACTGGTCTCTTAGGTGGCAAAGGACCACTCGGTGGATTAATAAAAACTGGGACTAGCTTAATTAGCGAAATTCCTGGAATGGCGATCGGGTTGGGTAGCCAGATTGTAGGTGACGTAGTTGCACCACTCCAAAACACCCTCGGAGTTGGAACAATTTTGGAGACAGCCGGGTTAGGCGGAATAACAGAAACCATCTCAGGCGTAACCAACTCGTTACTCGCATCTACGGATGGATTAATCTCAACTTGGGATACTATGAGCAATTCACTTATCGAAACAGCTACTGGTGCCCTAACTAAGGCTGGAGTTCCCGCCGACTGGGCTAAACTTTCTGCTCTCGGTGCTCAACTGGGTTCGAATTCATTGTCCATTGTTAGCAAAGGATACTGGATGGGGCGCAAACCCGTGACGGCATTAACTGGAGCAATTTTAAATGGTGGACAATACAACGGAAAGGGATTTGAAGGAGCAGGCACAATTCCATCAAACAAAGCCAATGTCTTCGGCACAGTGTATCAGCGGAGGAGAAAACGGAAAACAATTTTTCTTCCCACAGGA
This sequence comes from Acrocyrtus sp. NNG-2020, assembly GCA_027744115.1. Lineage (NCBI taxonomy): Eukaryota > Metazoa > Arthropoda > Collembola > Entomobryomorpha > Entomobryidae > Acrocyrtus > Acrocyrtus sp. NNG-2020. Next base: position 5,252 of record JAHZND010003489.1, on the reverse strand, counting down.
CTCTATGATTCGCGCCGTGTTCAAAATAGAATCAGGAGAGCTGCCAGGATTCTTTGAACCTACTGTCCCCGGAACTCCTGATGCATTCTTTGCCGATGATGAAGCCGCAACGAAACCATTTATTGGAAAGCGAGGAAAAATCATTCCATCAAAGTATAAGGCTTTAAGTTCCGAAACAGAATTTGGAATTAGTGGAACCCTCTCAGCTGGAAATTTGTTCCAAATTGTAAGGAAAGAAGTTGAGAACGATATTCAATCCGAACGACCCGCGCGCCGAAGATATTGTGTGGACGCCACCTGAAACAAGCGACATTGAGAAGACTCGTCACCGTCCTGGAACTACGAAAGACGACAAGAAAATTATCTACGGATATATCTATGCAGGGGCACTTCAGTCACCTCACATATTCATTGCTGAAGGAGAAACTCTTTCCGGATTCTTTGTGCCAGATGACCCCGACCATGCCGAGATCACTCAGTTGCCGCACGGTATCCTAACACCAAGTCATCCAGCAGGGCATGCAATGTTCACTGCAGAATTTTCCAGTGAGGTGAAGGATATCAAAGAGGTGAAGGGAGTTTTCATGCCAGACGCCTTGGAGCTTGCTGGTGGCATCCCGGGGAAGATAAGCAGGAGCCAGATGGGCGAAACTACATTTTCTATGGTTTGTAATACCCCAGCAGTCGAGTATATGTATGTACAGGGTTCGGATGACGTGAAAAATGTGTGGACCAGTTTCCTCGCCCCCGACGAATGGAACTATACTCCACCTGACATGCCAGAAGACGACCCTAAAGAGAAAGCGGCTAGTCGAGTATATGTATGTGCAGGGTTCGGATGACGTGAAAAATGTGTGGACCAGTTTCCTCGCCCCCGACGAATGGAACTATACTCCACCTGACATGCCAGAAGACGACCCTAAAGAGAAAGCGGCTCAAGCTAAAACGTCAAATTCAGCATCTGTCAGCATCAATATTGGTACTTCAGCGTCCACTGAGTCATCTAAGATTTTTGGAGTGAAGGTTGGGCTTATTTGTAATAATTTTTAAAAAATTTGGTGCTCTTAATTATTCCAGCCATTAATTAAAATTTTCCTAAATATTTCCCCAGATTGAGACAAAGAAAACTCTCGCATTCATCCCGGAGGACCAAATCGTTGACGGAATATTTATTGCAGTTGACAGCTCTCAGCGATACGAACTCAGCATCTGTCAGCATCAATATTGGTACTTCAGCGTCCACTGAGTCATCTAAGATTTTTGGAGTGAAGGTTGAAATTATTTGTAATAATTTTTAAAAAAATTTGTTGCTTAATTAGTCAAGTCATTAATTAAAAAGTTTCTAAATATTTCCTCAGATTGAGACAAAGAAAACTCTCGCATTCATCCCGGAGGACCAAATCGTTGACGGAATATTTATTGCAGTTGACAGCTCTCAGCGATACGAACCTTGTGAAGCGTCTCTTACTGTTGAGAAAGCTGACCAGCCGCTGAAGATCACCTTCAGGAAAAAAGGATCTGACACAGACTCAATTAAAAAGGAGAACGTTGTTGGTCTTTTCGTTCCAGTTGGGTTTGCCGCTGAAGATGCGATTGTTGGACAGTTTACGATCAATAATGAGAAAAGCGGAGGAAAGGTAAAAGTAGCACAAACCATACAGCCCCACTTCTGGTCTGCAGACCAAGGACTCTGGGTCCCAGCAGGGTTCAGAGAAAAGTTCTTGGATGAGGAAGCATCTGCCAGCATTAGGTCAACTGCAGCAGTAAAGTTTCAGCAGAAAATGTCTGTGGGAGTAAGTGCCACTGTTTTGGGGGTCTCTGGAGAGACTCAGAAAGCCCCAAATAAGCTGGACAACTACAGATATGGCAAGCTATACGAGTCAAGCGATATCATGCAGGAAAATGTAATAGACGCTATGTCGCATCAGTACGCCCGCGGTTTCTATATAAAGTCTGCTGGGTCTCCGGAGCCTATATTTGCCCCAGAAACTGGCGTTTATGGAGTGTTCACCCCTGAAAATAAGAAAATTGCCCCTGGAAGGGGATACTACTTCCCTGCCAGGGGTGAGTTGGCATCTGACTTTATCTTGGAGAATGTAGGATCTATCCCTGAGGGAACTCCCGGAAAGTTCCAGGTAATCACTAAGGACGGCAAAGTAGGAAAAGGATACCTGAAGGGCGTCCTAGAGGATAGCATTGTCTCGAAGGAAGGGGAATATGAAATTGTTGCTGGTTGGCAGCAAATGTATCAAGCAACAGTGGAAGCCGCCACTTTACCAGAAGGATTTGAAGAGGATGTTTCACCTGACCATTTGAAGCCATCTAAGAAACCGCTTAAATATGCATTAGTAGATGTCGGAGGAGGACACAAAGGCGTTATTGTTGAAGGAGCGGAGTCCTTAGATGACGCAAATAATCCACTCTTCCAGAAGTTCCTTCACTTCCGTGCTCAGCATAACGGAGATGTCAATCCATGGGGGCAGGTCTCCATTGTAGATCCAATTCTAAGAGGAGCAGCTGAGATAAAGGTAAAAGCGCAGGGAGGTCAGGGCAACAAAGGTCTCGGAGGAATTTTTGGAGGTGTCCTTAATCTAGGGTTGGGAGTTGTTCAGAATGTCCAGTCGGTAGTACCCGGAGGAGTCCTTGGTCCAGTAATGAACGCCTTCTCTATTAAAAACTGGGAGTATCCTGAAATCTCTGAAGTTGAGTCAGAGGTAATTGTACCCGCTTTAAAGTTGGGCACCAAAGCCAATGTCGCATCACTTTTGGACTTCCGAATGTTCCTGATGAAGAAGTACGCTTGCAAGAGATCGAAAATTGATGGAAAGTGGGTACGACTCTTCACTCCACTAAGCGCCGAGCCATTTTTGAAACTGAAGGCACACGCAAAGCCTAAAAAAGCTTGGCTGGACGCTGTAAAAGTATCCGGGAAGTCTTCGGTGATTCCGTCTTTGGATGCTACGGCGGGAATTTTCTCCTCCATTTTCAGTTTGGACGTTGCCGCCATACTCCCCCTTGATAAGTTATTTGGCTCAGTCGGCTCACTGCTTCCTCTTGGAGGCGGGAAAGGAAAAGTAAAAGCGGAGGATCAATGGAAAATAATTTCACCTTTCGAGGAGTTTGGAGATGAGTCCAGCTGCGATGAAATCGAATTAGATGAGTACAATGCAGCCCAAGCTTTGGCCAGTATGCAGTTGGACACTGTGCTGGGAATGGATCTGGGTCTTCAGTTGGTGAAGGAAATTGGCGCTGAAGTAAACTTTCCTCAAGTTGCGAAAAAACTGCTGAACACGTACGAGACCAAAAAGGAGGGATTCGCGGACAGGCGAGCCAAGATTAACGGAAATGTACAAGCACTGAGCACAGACTTGTTGGGTGGAATAAACGCAAAAGTCAATGGAGCTGTAACAGCGAAGGCAAACCTGGAAATGGCTATTACTCAAAGCATCAGTTCCAAAACCAGCACCAGTACCAGTTTCAAGATGGGTGGCCGAAGTCTTGGCCGTATCAGCGGGTAAGCACGAAAAGAAGTGTAAGGACAGTGACGAAGAAGAAACGCCCCGCAAGAGAGGACATGGAAGGACATTCATGGACGAGGCTGGAGAAGAGGGAGAATTTACCAGAGACTATGCGACAATACTCCCCGGATGGAAGACCCAACACAAGGAACTCAGTGCTAATGCTACTTTGGCATTCGACGGAATTATATTTTATGGCTTGGGCAACTGCCAGCAGCTGGACGTTCCAAACACACAAATGCTGGAAAGTGGAAAGATGGACCAGATTATTAAATATTACCTGAAAGTACTGAGAATCGACTGCATGGAGAAGTCCTTTGAGAGAGTGGTCGAGTTAATAAATGAAAAATACCTGACCTTGAATACAGAGACGATCGTTTTTGAGATTCCGGAAGATAACAAAATTGCGTATGAATACAAAAAAAATTAGCTGAAGTTTAAGATGCAAAGGATTTTGGGGTGAATTGAGAGTAATTTTTCTTATTTTTTTTCTACTAGGCGTCAGCTAAGATTGTCTCCAACTGAAATTAAGAAGATTTCTCTGGCCTTCGAGTTCCATGCGTTTACTAGGACATTCCAGCACATTAAGACGAAGGGAACAATCGCAACGTCTGGACTGTCTGTGGAGCAGCACGTGACCATCACAAGGAGCACCCGGTTCCTAACGGAAGTGAGCTCTTTGAGAGAGTGGTCGAGTTAATAAATGAAAAATACCTGACCTTGAATACAGAGACGATCGTTTTTGAGATTCCGGAAGATAACAAAATTGCGTATGAATACACAAAAAATTAGCTGAAGCTACTCAAAGCTGCTGAATATTTTGGGGTGAATTGAGAATAATTTTTCTTATTTTTTTCTACTAGGCGTCAGCTAAGATTGTCTCCAACTGAAATTAAGAAGATTTCACTGGCCTTCGAGTTCCATGCGTTTACTAGGACGTTCCAGCACATTAAGGCGAAGGGAACAATTGCAACGTCAGGACTGTCTGTGGAGCAGCACGTGACCATCACAAGGAGCACCCGGTTCCTAACGGAAGTGAGCTTGTACACGATCAGCAGAGCCCGGATAATTACTCCAACCCATTCCGTGAGAATGACTAGAAATTTACTTGCCACTTTGAGGACTGTTCTGACAAAGTTGCAGCAGGACGCAAATGCCCTGGAGAGCTGTAAGGACTGCACAATGGACAAAACGGTTACTTCCGGAGATAAGTTTAGAGTTGTGAGCTTGATCGAGTTTATCATTCATGGATTGGGTCCTTACGAAGTAGGAAAGAAAATGTTGAGACCGGCATTCAACGAGTTTGTCGACTTGAACAAGGAGGCGATTTTGCAAAGAGTGGCTGAGTTTGAGAAGCAGTTCCCGAGACAGTTCACGAAGTCTCAAAAGTCACACAAATAATAACAGACTAAACTTTATCTTAACTAAAATTTATCACTGTTAATTTATTAACCTGTTGGATATTAAACAAATGTAAAAAGAAAATATTCAGACTGCTTCTACTCTGCCTTTGTTAAATTTCAGCACGCAAAATGCACAAATAATTAAATCTCATTTAATTGGCAGATTATTTCCATTTAACAATAGAAGGGAAACAATTACGGGCCATAAAAGTTACATAAAAATTATTCTTGTTATCTTACACCTGAGATAGTTTTTGTATTTTGGCTTCACACAGTAAAATACGAGGGTATTCAATACAAAAAAGTGCAGTTTGAATCAGAAAAAATTCTT
>JAHZND010003488.1:0-10135 GCA_027744115.1 Acrocyrtus sp. NNG-2020 | reverse complement strand
AGTTTGCCTCGTGTCTGTTCTCGTGTGCAGTTTTTTTTTGCAAGGGCTGAAACTTGGTTTACAGCATTCAGGTATACTAAGGTATATTTCCGTGTGGAATTATAGGAGAAGGTAAAAAAAAATGCTTATAGGCGATTCTCCAACTCGTAAATTCCATGCTCCATGAAAGCAACAAGGCGGCTGCTTCAGTCTTTTGGTCTTTCATACTGAAAGGATGTGGGTGGAGGTGATACAGTTCAAAATAAAGTTTGGTTCCTGCTAACTACATAAGCATGACAGGATTAGGGTGGGCCTCTTATAGTGCATATAATAAATATGGTTTAGGTTTCGCCGGTGGAAAAATACAATTATGTGTCTATGTACTCTCTCTCTAGCTAGCAGGAAATGGGCTTGAAATCACGGCGGAGAGTGAAATGGGGATAATTACCATGCTCCAAATACCTTAAACCTTTAAAAACACGTATGAATAGTATGCTTATGCTCGGAATGGAAAAGGGTAGCGGATTACCTACTTACTAACTTGCCAAATTGAAAATGAGCAAGAAATGCTGAGACTAAGTTAGAAGTTGAAGTTCTAGAATGCTGGAAATTAAAACAATGCTTAACTTGTAATTTGTAAATGCGGGGGTGTTGATAACTGATTTTTGTCTGCTTTTCAGAAATCTGAACTTTGCCACGGTGGCAGTGGAAGATGGAGAATATGGATTTCCAAAGAAGAAAACAGTTCGGGTAATTGAATAACAGGATTATTTTTTTCAACTCTCATTTTGTTAATTTGAAGCAAGAAGGATAAAAATGTGATTTTTGCAAAGTCATGCCCCGAAAAATGGCCGGAAACATGTGTGTGCATTGCATTCACTGCTACAACTTTCATTTCTTGTTTGCGAAATTGAATTGGGCTTAAACCCGTTATTCCCAGTAAGGAAAAGGAAAAGATGCGAACAGCCGTACTTCAATATCGTGTCTGGTAACGTGACGTGCGAACGTTTTCCCACTTTTACTATAACGTGTAGCTAGCGCACTTCCTTCCCATATTTCTAGGTGAATTTAGTGGGCAGTGCAGTTTTCCACGAGCAAAAAATGTATGTCATGCCACTCTACACGCGTTCCAAACAACTTTGCCATTTTTGTATGTTCTTTCAGTGAGGCGGATAGTGGCATATGCTTCCTCGTTCGCTAAAATTCTACGTAGTAGGTAGTCTCATAGGCCGTAAGAACACTCTCAAGTAAAGCATATCTATCGCCATCGCTGCTATAAGTATAACCGTTCTCGGCTGCAATCTTTTTTATTTGCACACACAGAGTTAGTCACGTTGTCTGACACGAGTNGCAATCTTTTTTATTTGCACACACAGAGTTAGTCACGTTGTCTGACACGAGTAGAGTGAAGATCAATGAAACGAAAGCTGACTACTTTTCTTTTCTGCCCTCCTGACTATTCTGTATGCTTTCCATACTCACTGTGTTGGCGGCTTTGCCGTCACCACCAAATTCACTCCCTGCTCACTCATAGTAAGCGTGTTTCGGAAAAACCGGGGAAGGTATAATGTAGGACAACGGCAGGACTTTTAAGATCTCATCTTCATAATCATCACATCTTTCACCTAATGCCAACTGCAACTGTTACATGTAAAGCAGCGATTTACCAGAATTGCTTATGCTTATACTTTACAAAATGATCGTGAGCTGTTTTCGCAAGCCATGAAAGTGGGAGAAAGTACCGGGTAGTGCCGTTGCAGAGAAAAAATTTCAAGTACCGATTATTTTCCTGCTTGTAAGACAGTGAAAAAGAGTGGGCGGATACCGAAGCCTTAGTAAAAGTAAAGCTCTTATCGATGAATATTTTTTTGCAGAATTAGCGAATAGATAAGCATGTGCAGCCAGGTATATGATAGATGATGAAAATATGATCAAATAAAGGCAGGCGCTTTCCCCCAAATGCCATTTATCTTCCAAAATGAGCGTAAAATTGCTTTCTACTATGTGAGATGGCAAAGGATGAATGTGGATGGATGCATTTGAAAAGTGTAACCAGTTAACCATGTGGTTAATATATTAAATACTTATAATAGCATTGTAAATGTGTCTTATACAGGATCCACTTTCACACCGCATAATCGAGAAATGATCAAATAAAGGCAGGCGCTTTCCCCCAAATGCCATTTATCTTCCAAAATGAGCGTAAAATTGCTTTCTACTATGTGAGATAGCAAAGGATGAATGTGGATGGATGCATTTGAAAAGTGTAACCAGTTAACCATGCGGTTAATATATTAAATACTTATAATAGCATTGTAAATGTGTCTTATAGTCATCCGTGTCCGATGGGAGGTAAGTCAAGGATTATTTACAATGACGTATGAATTGAATCTGGGGCGAAGTAATAATAAATGACTTCCTATTTCCATATTTCATTTTAATGCATAGATAAATGCGAATTCAGCGTGGTAACGGAGAGTTCCAGCACTACCAACGTTGGTTCCCCAACGGCATCTTTCTCATCGTCCTCAACGCCTTCTGGGTACCACTCCAGTAACGAGGAGCAGTTCCGCTTGGGGTTTCAGGAGTGCATAAGTGAAACAATGCATTTCCTGGTGGAACAAGAAGGTTTATTTGCTGGAGACACGATGTGCGCCCGACTGGTGCAGCATTTAAATAGTTACTGTGACACAGTATTGAGGGATCACTGGGTACGTGATGTGTTTTTTTTTGCAAAACTAGCGCATAAATTTCAACCGTTGGAAAATTCAGCAAGACCAAATTAAGAATGAGGTTGAGTTCTAACATGTTCGCTTGTAAATCTTTCAGGGGAACCAGGGGAAAATCGTTCCTGGTTTTCGGAGAGTTAATGAATCTGCTGCAGATTTCAAGAAAACGGGATGCTCCGGAGGTTCGTCGTCATCCGGTTACCATCCTAATGGGTCTTCGTCCGGGAGCGATGGGAATGGTGGAAACGGTAAGTAAAATGATACTTCTGCAAATAATGAAAGCCTTTTTTAAATGTCAAAGAGCATTTAGTAATGCATCATGTCTCATGAAAAATTCTTTTTCGTAGATGGGGACGGGACAGAGCCATTTGCTTTGCCTGTGCAAAACCCCCCTCAGCATTTGAATGTGGAAAATAGCAGGCATTCATTATCTGTTCTCGACTATGACCCAGAAAATAGCTGTTCCTCGACTCCTCTTTCTGTTGAAACTTCAGATGTACTTTCTCTAGATGGGAAGAATAACAACCGGTTATCATCAAAGCCACCGATTCCATCGATAATCTGTAGCCATTCATCGAACAACAGGTAACTTAAATATGTAATAATGGCAAGGGCAAGCTGTTTGATTTGTTCATCAATGAGCGCATATAAACCAGTACATAAGTGCATTAAAACATTTCGTGTTCTCGTTAACAGTGGGTCCCCGGCAAACGGTTCAACGAATGGCAGATCTTCGGATGACGGGAGTGCAAATTCATCCACAAGTTCCGCCCATCGTTACAAGTTTAAAAGCAATATCAAGCAGAGATTCACAGCAGATTGCCAAACAAAACCTGACGATGGCACCTACTACAGTCAGGGAAACCGTGAGAAGCACTCGGGACGAGATGGGGCGGATTGCGACAGGGATGTAAGTGTGATGGATGATGGTGTAAGTGACGGAGAAGAAGTAGCAGACGAAAGAATCTCAATTATGGAAGACACCATTCTTTCATCTCGACAGTCAGTTGGAGACGAATCCGAAAGAAAAAATATGAAGCAGATGTCAGGTAGCAGGGGAGGTCCTCCTGGAGGGCACAGTAATCATAGTCAGTCAGTTTCTGTTACCAGTAAACCTACGCAACAGATCTCAACCATAGGGGCGGCTTCGTCGTCCTCCTCATCTCCACTTGACAAGACTGCATTTTCCTCCTCGTCCGCATCAAGTAATTCTGCAGTTGGTGCAAAATCATCGTCAGCTTTGTCAGCGTCTCTATATAATCACTTAGAAGGACAAACTGCAAGGGGGCGGGATGTGGAAATGAAGCCATCACCGGAGGAGCTTCTATCGGCAATTCACAACCTAAGCGGAGGTGGAGCAAGTGGCAAAGCCCAATTACCCATAATAATTGGAGGAGAGAAGATATCGTGCACTGGAGAAAAGGGCGTTCCTGCATTTGCACTTCATGACAAAGGACTATTCTACATTCCTTTGACTCTTGATAAATCCGCCGTTGCTCCGTTCATCGGCAAATTTGATTCCACTGAGTCTCCACCATTGTATCCAGTTACGATTAGCGTATGCTTTTTGCAGAATTCAGATAAAAAGGGAAAAGTAGAAAATGTTCATGAATCACGATCACGAGTTGACACGCCAGTGAGCGATGTGCCAACTGAATTCAGTAAGTCAGTAGTGAGTCCAACACCGATACCATTGATTTCCGGGAGAGGACATGCATCAGGCCCACCGGTTAAATCGAATAGGAGAGGGTATCGCGAAGGGAATCCCTTTGTAGGTAGCCGTTTCTATCAGCAAATTCTGACATCTAAAGAGTCAAATCCTCTTGCTAGGCTGTCAGGTACAGGTAATAACAGCACTCCCATTTTCAGTAACTACAACAATTACCCACTTCACATTTCGCACGCAGGGTATAATGCAATTCATGGAAGAAGTTTTAGAACTAGTAATAATTCATACTCGGATTTTATGACAGGTGGAGCAGCGTACCCCACTAGTTATCAAGATGGAAGGTCTTCAGGCAGTCCAGTAACAGTCGCTGTAGATATAGGTGGTGGTGGTGGTGGCGGTGGTACGGAAAGCGAAAGCCATTCGTCTTCTGGATGCGGAAGAAGTAATGGTGGAGGAGGAGAAAGTAGTTCAGAACACAGTAGTATCACTGGAAGCGTTTCCAGAAGTCGGAAACGGTCAATTTCTAGCTCTCCCTCTGTGACTGGCTCCGGCGGTAGCTTGGGATATCATTCTTGGAATGAGAAAAACTCATCGAATTCACATGACTTTTTCAATTTTCATTCGAATACTCATAATCTGGCAGCAATGGCTGCACATAGTCATGGTCATTTAACACCTGTTGCCACGCCAGTTGGCGGTGGCGCAATAAGTCCTATATCAGGACAGAGGCATGGACCACCAATGCATAATTATCCTGATTACGTTTCAAAAGAGAAAGATCTATCTTTCACTCATGACAAGCGGACAAAGAAGGCGAGAAGTGTTGATCAAATACTGGACACAAAATAGACTTTGTACAAGAGCTAATTTGTACGTATACGTTGTACATTTAAACATATGCCAGCAAATCGAAATAGTGCAGCACAGCAGTGGCACACTTCATATAGTGATCATGATCAATCATCACTAATGGGCTGACGCATGACGTCCTTGAAAATGCTAATACGTGACCCATATCCATATCTTAGCTTCGCAGGATGTATGTATTAACCTATTTCCAAGCGAAGATACACAAACAAGAATTCAAAACACTTCTTACATTATAGCCCTTTTATCTGGCTGCTAAAAAGTTTCCTTTCAGAAGAATTCACGTTTACTTAATCCAGTGAAGACACTGCAAATCATTAACTTCAGCTGTGAACAAATTACCTGAAACATTCATCTAATAATTTATGAATGAGCATACTTACAATATAAAGAAAAATTGCAACGAAGAAAGTAGTTGTCGTAGACGGAATCATATTAAGAACTACATACATGCATGATATCTACCATATAAATGGACTAAAACACTAAAAGCAATTTTAATGTGCACTACTAGACTTTCCTAAATAGACTTGTAGTAGTAGCACTAAAGTACGAAAATGAGTCGGAGTTGCCGTTCGTTCGTTAATAAGTCAGCTTATAGAATCCATTAATGCACCTTAATTTTAGTAATAAATAATTTGGAAATAATAACTTTACGACAGCTACAATAGCTGCATACATATTATACCTCGACTCATTTCATTATTTCTCATCGTCATTATTTTAGCATTTAGTTGTAAGTTTGATTTAGAAATATTGCAAACTCACATCAGATTCACAATTAGCTAATATGGTTTGTTGCTATTTAATTAGTCATTAAGCGAAAGTTTGTACTGCACATAGTTGTAAAAAAGTAGAAAACAGACGAGAAAGTCTATTATACTGTTAGGAGTGAAACTGATACATAAACGGACTGCGAGAAACCCATATTTGTTATCTCAAATTTCTTATTGTTTTTACATAATAAAAATATCATTGTGCCATGAAAGACTGACCACATAATTACACATACAATACATTTTTAATGTAAGTAATGTAATTTTTACATCTCTCTAATAATCGGTATCGATAACTGAATCGATTTGATAAAGAACAATACGCTGTGCATTATATGCATACGGAGATGATTTTTTGGTCAAAGTGATGATATAATTAATTTTTTTATATTCATTTTTAGATATACTAATATGTGAAAGAAATGTGACAGAATTAAAGTTATAGATATAGAAGAGCGAAGAAATTTACTTAAAGCGTACAAATAAGTAAACAATACACGTATTACAGCTACACATAGAACTGAATTGTAAGACAGAGCAATTAAAAATTAAACTTCTCAACCATACACTTCATACTTGAACACCCACATTGATTTCCTTTAGCGCTCCTTCTCTTATGTTATACTTTACACTTCTATATTTCAAATGATAAAACACACCTATTATTTTACTACTTTCACTTTCAGTTCAGTTCCCTAAATCTAATGGCGGAGTATCGGATTTAAACACGATTCGCAACAAAGAATGAATTTCTAAGCAAATTTTAGTTTTTTGTCTCTTCTATTCATTTGAATATCGACTGGCTCGATATTTTAGTCCTTTTTATGATAAAATTTAGAAACCACATCTTCAGACAGAAAAAAACGTTACACCGACTCCGACATATCTGCAATCATTTCAGGATATTTGTTGCGATAATGACGGTAAAAATTTAATTCGAGATATTTATGAGATTCGAGATATTGTACAGTATATGAATAATAATACACTCGTAGCGAATTTTGGTACCTGAATGAATGATAAGTTAATCATGCAGTTATTGCAGTTAAAAATATATCTGAACTTTATGAACATTTTTTCTGTCAATAGAAATTGTATTTAATTTCTTTGTTCCATCCCAAGGCGCATGTATGTATACAAGTTCTCAGTTTTAATCGGAAACGTGAATTTACAAAAATATCCATGCATTGTTGCATGATAGAGTAAGTATATGATATACCTATGTGAATTTACAATATGAATAAATGATCTGTATAAAACTGATATATATTCATTTCAAAAATTTACGCAGTATCCAATGATCCTACTATGAATATAACAATTAAATGGATGGAGTAGGATGTACTGAAATTCAGTGATATTTTGAAATCAAATAATCACAGCTTTGATAGTAGCAATATCATAATTAAAAATATATACAGGAATTGAAATATTCATACTCCGCCGGTAATATAGACGGTTCTATTGTTATACTTGACAGATATTTCTTTGGCCAAATCAGTCTGCAATTCACGACTTTGTTTGGTCAATAGTTGAATTTTGGGTTTTACACTCTCTATTTCAGACTGGATTACATTATGTTTGCGAACTGCTTCCTCTGCGGCATATTCAAGTTTCTTTGCTAGCTTTATGTTTTGAAGTAGACCATCGGCAATCCTAGTCGTATATCTAGTCAAAATTACACAAAGTAATTTTTCAAAGTAATTAATAGCAATAATAAAAACCATTTACGTTAAAATTCAGAAGCATTTGGATTATTCGGAAAAATTATTACCTTTTAGATTCCCGAACCAGCAAAAGCTGTTTGGTTTTGTTTTCGTTAAATAGCTGCAAAACTTGATTTGTCACGCGAACATACTTTTCCAATGTTCCAACACTCAAAGTATCTCCGTGTGCTGACAACATCATTTCGTTGGCTTTTTCATTTTTCTTCTCATCAATCCGTTGGGTAAGAAATCCTTCAAGCTGAAATTCACGACAATTTACATTTAGCAAATTAATAAATAAATCATCAAATTGGCAGAACCAGAAATATTAGTAGTATTAGTGTATGTATGTACCTCCAAAAGTTCATCGATAAAAAAATTCCTAGCTTCCGGATTTTCCAGCACTGTCAAAGCTTCCTCGTTTCTTGCAACGCCACCTTCAACGCCATCTTCTTCCAATGTAATTCCCGCAGTTTCCAGTTCTAAGTTATCTATAGAGAAGTCAATAGCTTGTTCCGTAGTATCATCAGAAATTTCCACTCCACCCCAGTCAATATCCCCTAAAAATGAGTTACATTCCATTGTAGATTTATTGCATCAAACATTTGATGTGTATGAACTACTGCAAAAATACGTTTTTCGAAATCGAGTCAAAATAACCTGTTTCCAGTTGGATATCGTCACCTCCGCCTAAGTCACCAAAATCAATGGTTCCTGTGTCTAAATCTAAATCCAGTCCATCATCAGCTGCACCATTGGAAGAATCTTCATCGAATTCGTAATTTACTACCGGTGGTTCAATTCTTAACGGTGGTTCACCATATTTCCACTCATATGTCGACACATTTCCTTGCTCTATGGAGAAATAATAATGCTACGCTTAGAAAGCAATCATTTTATCATGCGGTTTTGATTTATACTACATTTATAATGCAAAAATAAGTACCAATAACAAGATGAAGAAGGCCTAAGCATGAGCTTTCTTTGTCATCCGTAAGACCGATTGTTGCTTTCAAAAACTGTCTATAGAATATAACGGCCTCCTTGACGTCCTTGCTTTTATCAGCAATTTTCTGAAATATCTCTGGAAGACCTTTGCTCATTAGTGCAACTAACTGATTTCCAATAGCCGCCGCCGTTGGTGGCTTATCATCCGGATTTTTAGGATCGAAGCCCTGTAGTTGAATCCCTAACTGGGTACAACTATGCACAAATTTGTCCCTATATTCCTGAGCCTGCTTTTTAGACCCCGCCTCTTTCTTTTTGCACTCTTGCAAACTTTGCTCAGATTTTGACACAAGTCGTTTCATTGCCGGAATTTCATAAATTACGTTTCTCGCCAGAATCGCACCACATTCTGCTAAATACAAGCAGTCCTTTTGATACAACTTAAGTACTTCCTGCCAATCTTTCATTCGCTTGGACCCGTACATTCCCAAAAAATTCTTAGAGTCTGCTTCTGTTTCCTTCAGAACCTCCACTATTTTTACACAGTGGAAGTAGTTAATTGCTGAAAAATCACAAAAATCGTTATCCTTATCAACATGTTAGTTCTATTAAGCTTTTAATTTGATACACATTTCTATCAACGTCTGACATATGTATGCTTACGAGAGGCATCCCGCAAAATTTTCGCAATTGTGGCATGTTCTGGCATATCCTGTATTGCAGCGTTAATTTTCTGCCGCACTAGAGCAATTTTCTCCGGCCATTCCTTAGTGCAGTGATGTCGACTTATCAGCCAGTCCACAAGTCGATTTGCGTGAATATCAATAGGAATACTTTGGAGGTCCGCCTGTATTTTTTAATATATTTAAAAATTCTCATCAACAATTAATTTTTTGTTAACCTCAATCGCCAATTATCAAATGCCAGTTATGCCACACACAACTTACAATATATCAGTCCACTTTACAAGCAAATCAATAAAATACATAATTCAGATTTATATTTTACCTGAGTCATTTTTCCTAAAAATTATTTTCGTTGAGCACCGAGCAATGGTTTATATATTTACAAAATATAACCTGACTGAGCACCTAAACGGGAACCAGTTACAAAAGAAATGGGCCTACTCTAAACTGTACTTTTAACTGACTCTTTAAATCTCCAATTTTCCAGTAATTTCCTTGTTCAACAGCTCACAGACAACAGGTCACAGATCATTACTTTCACCGTGCACCTAACTAGCCGTCAGCGAGTGAGCCAGTGGACACCATATGTTCTGTATATCACCTTGCATCTGTTTGCTGCTGCCGCAAATGCTGAAGTGCTTTTAGTGCTTGCTGACTGCTTTGGGGTTGAATTTCTTGACAGGTAGGCAGGCAGGCAAAAGAAGCATTCCCCTTTTCATTTGCATTACAATACATGCAATGTTTCCTTTCATTGCAACTTTATAACACTTTGTTG
>JAHZND010003487.1:0-10370 GCA_027744115.1 Acrocyrtus sp. NNG-2020 | reverse complement strand
TCACCTTTTTATATTCTCCCTCTTCCGGAAATGACCGGTTTTGGATTTCATGTCAAAAGGACATTTACTATCGGTAAATGGTCGGATATAAAAAAGGTGATATTTCTCTGGGGAGAAGAGTATCAGCAGGACGCTGACGCATTCCTTCATAACAAGGCAAGAACTTGTTTGTAGAAGTTGGTTTTAATATGATGATTGCTCCTTTTTGAAAAAAAATGTGGAGTTAAATGGGAGAAGTTTTTTAATGAATTGTTTTTGTGCTGGACGGAAAAGGGATAATAGATTTGTTATATGATTTTTATGGTATGTCGGTGTTTTGCGTAGAGTCAGTGTAACGTAAAATTGTGAAAAAGGACTAAAGTGTACTTTAGCCATACTAATTTGTTTGGGTTGACTACTTCTCTGTGCTTGTTGTACTGCAAAGAGAGAGTATGTTTTTTGCCTGGCATCAAAGTCATTATCGTCACCATCCTTGTCGCTGTCTTTTGCTCACTTAATTGCATTTGCTTTTGTAATAAAATAGGGCCTTACTTTTGGAAAGTGAAAGGCGAGATTTTTTTTACATTAATTTTTCAAGGAGATGGCAGCAATAGAGGAAAACTTGTAGAGAGGAAAAAGCGTCAAAAAACGGATAGGAAGAGGAAAGTTGAGAAGAAAGGAGAACGTGAGGCGGTAAAACTTTTCCTATTTTTCGCAGGGAAAATTAATGAGATGAAGGAGAGGGAAAGAGCTGTCTAAAAAGAATAGCTATAGTGTCCGTATAACCCATGCGTGTATTCCAAAGGGCTGCTATATATTGTCGGTGGACTCTTGTTTGTTATTGTGAGGAGGCTCTTTTTGCTTGTAAAAAGGCGAGAACTGTGAAAAAAGTAGTTTAGAATTCATGACAGCGTTTAAAAAGTTTTTCGAGGAGGAAGAAGAAAGAAAAAGAGTGTAAAATAACGTGTTTTTACTGGTCGGCTTTCTCCTTTTATAGTTAGGGAATGGGAGACGGGGCATCTTGCAGCTTCACAAAAAATATAAAATTCCATCGGAAAACTTTACATAATGCTCCCCCGACTATAGAGAGTGTAGTTTTGGTAGGTTAGCTGTAATTTTGTAAGGAGCAGGGAAAATAAAATGAGCAAGCAGAGAACAGGAAGCGAGATAGGGAAAAAGGGCCTTTGAAAGTTTTGCTTTGTCACTTATATGATGAGAAGCGGATGCATGGGTGAGGCTGAGACTGAGACTAGGATGGAGAAAAAGCTGCGAATTTTCCGCCGTACTCTTGTCTTCTACAATGTACATTTGAGCCATTGATTAAAATTTTAATTATATTGTAGGAAAGTTCAAAGGAAACGCGGAGAAGGGCAGGAGTCATTTGAGATTTTCTCCTTGGAGGAAAAATCTCATGTTGGAGGCGCATGTAAAATTGTGGAAATGTATTTTCCTAGGCTAGGCGCGAGCTCTATGCGCCGCGTTAGATTTTGATTTATCAAGAGGAATCCTCTTCGCCCCTTGTCAGCGCTACAAAGAAATTCATATTTAAAATTAGAAATAAAAAAGTTCGAACTTTCTTTGCGTTTTATGGCTTGGACGTTTTGCTCATTGGTATGAATCAGCCATGAAAATAGTCCGTTCCAGGTAGTAATACTTCCACTACACGGGGCGTATATTAAAGTCAGTTGTGTGTTTTGGTGGATGCTGCTGACTTGCTTATAGCTGAGTGCAGTCTTTATGGGGGTGAGGGTGTAAATTAGGGAAGCAATGTGATAATTAAAGTTTGATCATTAGTCTTGATTAAATTCGAAGTCTTTGTGAGCTGTCGGCAGGGAGGCTTTGATCTTTGACTCATTTCCTGATCTCATGATGCACAGATCGAATTACTACTACTCTCTTTGAGCAATGTTCATTATTGAGGAAGAGCTGATTCCTGACGCTATTGGCCTACTAAAGCACAGAAATCACTTTCGGATGTCTGCTTACAGATTCTTAAAAAATTCCCAGAATGTGAGAATGCTAAAGAGTGACAATGGAGTAGGCAGTTTCAAAAATAAAGTTAAGAGCGCCATCCACATTCCCCAATTCACTTTTATGAGCGTATTATATTTTCATTGATTTTGAAAACTATTTTTGGCGTTTATCACCGACTCGTTTGATTTCTGACTTCAAAAACACAACCTGAAAATGGCGTATTTAGTAATGGAGAAAGTCGCAGTCGCGACGATGAATTTTTACAACTTTGGTGTCGCCCTGCATCTCCCACTCACTGTTGTAGTCGTGAAGCATTGTTCTGCTAGAAGTATGGAACTTTATTTGCTTTCTTTCCCAATTTTTATGTATTTTTGGCGCCATATTGATTTCAAAAAGTTGCTTAAACTTCCACTTATCTCCCAGGCACATACTAAATATCTTTCACACTCAAGCATATAGCTAGAAATGTGAGCCTTATAATTACGAAATTTTGTCATTTCTCCAAAAGAGCGTAGAAATACTGAGCGTTTACAATAGCTAACTTCTTGTTCTTGCATTCCCCCTTTGAATCGTCGTTGCAAGCAAGGAAGCAGAAAAAATGAGATGTGAGCAGGCGACCTTTATTAGCCCAATATTGAGCAAGTCACACTTCCGCAGCTCATGCTCTCTTTCCCATTATCTTAATGATTTTCGTTATCGTGCTTAATTGTCAACTAGGCATTTTTGTACGGGCATCGGTGCAGGTGAAAATAGCAGCGACTCACATCGCAGTAAGCATTATTATTAACTTTTGTCATGTTGGCGTAACTTTTATAGCGCTGTCAACATATGCGCTGCACTCATGTAACGTTAACAGTTTTACACTGTTGAGAAAAAAAAGATTTGTTGCGTAAGGGAAAATGAGACCGAGAAAATAATAGAAATGGGAGCATTTTATTCGTACGATTTTGATGTGTTTTTCGCTGTTGTTTTTGTCGACGAGAAGTTCGTACAAGGCTCATTATTACTTTTTTTTGGCTCAGCGAGTACTTTCTGTGATGAAAGATGTATGAGAGAAATGGTATAGACTCGCTGATATGTTTAAGTGCATTATACGTGCTCGATAAAAAGAGAAGTAAATTGAGTCTGTGAAGGGGAAAAGGAGACTAATCGTAAGCCTTGAAGACAGTTGAAAATGTGTTTTTTATCCGAGTTGTGACAAAACGTAATAGGATTTGTCTTTCAACTCTATTGCTTAGTACGATGTTGATGGTAAAGTTGACGATTTGTAGTTTTCAACTCTTTTTTTTCTCTTGTATGCTGTATCTGTTTCGCTAAGCTTATTTCAAGAGTACTACGGAATAAAAAAGACGGGACGGGAGTCTTATAAGCGTAAAATTTTCTTATTTTCTCAACGAGAGAGTGGAAAGAGCTTATTGTAAAGTTGAAAAGAAAGAAGGACAAGACAGAAAAAAAAAGTTTTTTGCAGTTTTATGTTAGTATGGGAAGCTTTTTTTGTCGTTTTCTTTCTCTCCCTCTCTCCGTCTCTCTCTAACTCTCCAGGATGTTATTGTATGAAATTGTTCTGTTGTTAGATAGTAGAGGAGGAGGGCATACTTACAAGTTTTTAAGTAGGAAAGTCATTTCTCTGTCTCTCACAGTGAGACCGTTGTGAGGGAAGAGATGAGGAAAATCAGGAGCGGATCCAATAAATGTGAATTGAAGAGAAGTTGCTAGAATTGAAGAGAGAGAGAGAGAGAAAATCCAATGAAGATGAAATGAAATTGAAGACGGAAAAAAACACACAGAGGAGCTGTCTGTGTGAGAAGGAGGAGAGAGGATAGAACGACTGGCGATGGGAGCACTAAAGGGAGCTAGAGAAAATCGAGGAAGAAAATGAAATTGTTAAAATAAAGCTTTTTATCTATTATTGAGTAGGAGGAAGATTTCATGGTGAAAAATTGATCGTCTTCCCCAGAAATATATATTATTTGGATTGGTTCGATTTTATTTATTTAAGTTTCAAATCTGCTGATACTACTCCCGGGAAACTTCTTTTTGTAGAGATGCTTTTTCTTGTAGAAATATTAATCGAATTTTTTTCTCGATTTGTCATTTCACGGAATAGCGTAGAGTATCAAAAAAAGTTCTGGGAAAATGGAATACTCTTTTTTTACAAAAAAAATATATGATTTTTGTTGCAAAGAAGATAAAAAATTATTAAAACTTTCCTTCAATAGACTCTATAAAAGTCGCATACTCGCACAAAAGCGCTGACTTTCCGACGGAAATGCGCTCACTGGCATAGGTAGTCTAATACCGCTGTTAACATTTTAATGGCGACATAATCCCAATGAAGCACCCCATATAAATGATGAGCGACAGAATTTCAGCATAAAATTACCGAGTGAAACTATGAAACATGTAAACAAGTGCTTATCATTGTACATTGTACTCGTTGCATAACAGTTTCATTTCCGACAGCTTATATACTACTTCATTTCTCTCCCTTCCGCCAATCTCTCCTGGGCTTTCTTCATGCTTGAAAATGAGATCCGCAAGAATAAATAAGGGAGAGCATCGTTGAAAAAAATGAGTGAGTTGCTCAACTCCTCGTCACTCACTCACTCACTCGTTCACGTTGTTGTCCTCCTGTCACGGTAATTATCCCATTGCTACAGAATTAGAAAAAAAAATTCCCTCCAACTGTCTCCAGTCGGTTACAGCAGCTCGTGCTAAAAAAGCTGGCGCCATGATTTCAATAAAAAAATTAGATACTCTTTCGGGACGTCGTTTGGAGCCGGAGCAAACAGTAAAAAAAGTTCCTAGTTCAGCAGTAATTACTATCCTCATACATATTCACACCTTACGCGTACCCCTTTTTCCTTCAGCTCCTTCATACTACTAGATTACACGAGAAAAAAGTTAACAAGGATATTTGAGACAAGTATTCCCTCCTCATAAAAAACTCGCAGTGATAATATGTAAAGATATGGAAATCGAGAATCTCTTCCAGTACAGCAGAAAAAAAAATTATTCCAGCATAATAATGGTATTAGCGACTTAGAGTTGAAACGCGTGCTGAGCTCCGGATTATTTGCAATTATAAATGGTTCAGGGTAAGCATAATAGGGGAAAAGAATATTTTTTTTGAGCCGGCAGCAGTAAGAAGCTGTTGTGGGAGAAAGAGGGAGAGAGTGAGTGAGCGTGTGTGCTTGAGAGTGTATTTGGTTGTTGTGCAAATTGCCTGAACCGCAGAAACATAATGTGTATATCTCAACTTGCAATCATACTGCCATCCATCTCCTCTCTATCAAACTCTTGTTAAGCAGTTTTTTCTTTCTCTCGTAGTAATAGGAAAAGGGAAAAGGACTTGTTAGTTACCGATGACGATGATATGCACACGAAGAGGTACACGTGTCGATGGAAAGTTGTTAGCAAGTAATTATCATTATCTACATGGAAAAAAACACTTCGAGTATCTTATATGCTTTACATACATATGCTGATGATTATGATCGGGGGAAAGATAGAATGAAATTTTTTTTGAATAAAAAAATCTACAAGTATGTTGGCATTTCCCTTGTAGCCTATCGTGATTATCCAAGTATATGAATGTGGATTTCGGTGAAAAAGGGTTAGGCTGGGAAACGGGTTGGACTTTCAAATAAAAAAAATGCTAGCAACTGAGAATATAGCGTCGTAGTGTGTTTCTCCCTGGAGCCATAAATGCAGTAGACCACTTGAAAAATAAAACTTCTCCAGCTCAAGTTGTTGTATTCGCTCGGTTGATCGGGCCGGGCTGAAGTGTGTTCCTTCTCATGCTGATGATGAACAGGAGCAGGGAAATGAAGTGGCTTTTTTCTGTCAGTCCATCGTCGTCATCATCATAGCGCACGGAAGTTTTTTTTTTATAAAAAATGTTTTTCACTAGGATTATTAAAGGGAAAAAAAACTTTCCCTGTAGTTAATGCTGAGCAAGGGAAGCTATCCAGGAAAATAAAGCTTTATCTTTGGGAAATGATCGCAAGTCAGCAAAGTAATGATGAACAAGTAGGCTGCTCACTAAAGAGAGTATATAATGTTGATGAGCGTTTTTACTATGGTTCTGGTTTATACTTGGACACATCCAGTCTTAAATATTGGATGAGCGGAAGGAAAGGCTGAGAGAGGAATAAAAAAAAGATCGATAGAAATAAATATGATGATGGTGGTGGTAAAACAAAGGAATAATGCTGACTTGTACATGTATGCATGCAACCGGAACACTTGATCGATCCTGTTTCTCCCTTTTCCCAATGTAAAAACGAAGCTTTTTCCTCTGCCAGCTTTTTTTTCGTGCATTAATTGCGCTAACGAATTAACTTTCGTTTTTTAGGATCTCATTCACAAACGCTCTCTAATGAAATTCGGAAAGCTCATTCAATACATAAAAAAATAGTTTGCCGGATGAAGGGATGAAAGGAAATGAGTAATAATGTGGGATATGGGAAAAAGCGTGTGTGTTTTCGTACGGAGATTGTGGTGAAGATTTTTTTTCACTTTGTTTTATTAAAGAAAGAAAGCAAAAAAGGCTCTTGACAGAACCTTACTCATGGCTTTGTTTACATAAGTGGCTAAAAAAGAGGAAATGTTTACATTATAATCTGGTGCAAATAGCAGAGAAAAAAAAGTACAGCAGGTGGAGAATATTTTGGGGCGGCATGCAGAATAAAAGTTGCAATGTGTGGATATCTTGTCAGAATATTTAAGAATCAATAGACAAAAGGGTATTTTTGCAAAAAAAAACGTGCATTGACTTTGTTTGAAAGTACACTGTTTTGTATTACGTTGCGTGAACGTGCTTATTGCAAATGTTTAAACAAGTCTGTTTTTTATTTCAGGACTGTCACGTTCCCCAATGTACCCTTTCGGGGTCCAGTACCCATACTCAGGGTTACCCGAAGCATCTCAGGTTGCTGTGTCATGGTAAGTATGAGTGCAGATATGTGATGGCTGATGGCTTCATATGTGTAAAGTGAAAAGATGTGCTAAAAAATGTGATTTTTGTTGTGTGATGCAGGCAACAAAGTATGTACTCGATCTCTAACGCTGGAAATGCTGGCGCATCCTTTCGAAACTACCCTTCCCCTTTGCCATTACCACCATCCTCTCTTCCAAGGTATGAAAACGACTTTTATACACACGCATTTTTACGTAATTTAATTTGTTAGTTGATTTCGTCCTTTTCCTTGTAGCTCATTAGGTGAGTGGAGTGTATAATCGTAATGACATTTTCTTTCCATTTTCCTTGTCTCTAGCGATTTCTACAGTAGGTTCTCAACTGGAAGTCTCCTCCATGGACCTGGAATCCCTCCGCATCCCTCCCTGGGTCATCATTTAGTCGGCTCCAAGCATGACGCTCACTCATCGCACCTTGATCAAAGTCATAGGTAAACAGACGCATACACGTTGATAATTTTTTTTCACGGGAAATTTATGAAATGTTTGCTTCATTTTCTTTCTCGGCATGCTCTCTCCTTAAAAAAACCGCACTACTTTAGTTGCAGACGCTATTGCCCAACCTACTCTCCTTTTTGAATGTACATATTTTTTTCTAGTGAATTTTGAGTAATGATGATTTTTCTCCCTCTCCATTTTTTGTTTAATGGGGCTTGGAATACGCTTCACTTGTCGTAGAACACATCACGCTTTTAACGCTACACTAGACTAGAAACTAGACAGATTTTTGTGCATGTGTGAGTGTACTCAACTAAAAAATGAAGTTGTGACTTGAGTCATAATCCCACAAAAATGCATCTAGAAAGAAGAGCAGAAGATACAGTAATTCTTATGTACTTACATAATGATATTTTGCATGTTTCAGGTTAATTTGAAAATGGTTTTATTGCTGAAATTATAGCCATTTACTAGCAAATTGCTTTTTTTCTCCGCATAAATGTGTCGAGTTATGAGGATAAGGATGAGGTTCCTGATGATGATATGATTACACTCTCGTACTCGTTGTTTTTCGTTATTAGTCCGCTTGGTACTTTGTAAGCACATTTGTATTGAATAATATATGTAATTTTGTGGCTTAAGTTTGTGACTTATTTTGAAAGAAAAAAATAGTTGGAGGAAGAAGAGCTCTCAAAGTGTTTGAAGAAGAAAATGGAGGTGAACACTCTTCTCTCGAAAAAATTTCACCAATCCACTTTAAAATAAACTGTAGTGTGATCATAATGGGGGAGAAAATATTGTGTGATTATAGCCTTTGGTTGTTTTCATGGAATGTGTATGTAAAAGGAGAAGTGTAAAAAATGTGAAATGTGAGGTGGTAGTGGTGAGCTATATGGTATTGTCGTGCGTGCATGCTGCGGCATAATACATTTTTTATGCATAATAAATATTATCGCTCTATAATTTAGTCTTTTGCGTTGTTATCTTCTTGCTGCTTTGTAGCTTATGAGGTGGATGCTCTCCGGCTATAAGAATCACATTTTTCCTCCTGGTGTTTTCAGCGAGGGATGAAGAAAAAATTTGTAGATTGGGACGAGCATAAAATGGAATAATTTAAGTTGTTAACTAGAAACTCATTATTATTATTACGGGTGAACGATTTGTTTTGTTTGAGATTTTCTTCTATTTCCAAAAGTGGAGAGGTATGATTGGAGAATGTGTAGAGAGTAGAGAGCTTACTTACTTGCTATATAGAGATAGGATTTTGTAGAGGGGAAAACCTTTTTATATTGCTTTCTCCGCTTTGCTGCTTTAGGGATGTGTAAGCTGAAATATGGGAATGGCACTGTAAATGGTAAAGTGAATTCAACTAAAAATATGTTTTGATTTGAATGAAATTGCAGGTCTAGTTTATCGGATCAAAAATCATCAGATTCTCATGGTTCCAAAAACGCTTCTGAATCCGGACAATCTTCANGTTCCAAAAACGCTTCTGAATCCGGACAATCTTCAAATAGTCAAAGTGAGTCGCAGCAATTCATTATTAAACTTTTCTCTTTTTGCTATATTTTTTACAGAGGCTGAGTACTGAGAGTAGCACACAGCAGCGATATGTATTTTTGCGTCGTGAATAATGTGTGCTGCCAGTGACTTTTGGCTTTTTCTTTGATGTACTAAAAAGTGTATATGCATATATGTGTGTGTATATCTCATATTTCATAATCAAAAATCTTTTTGCCGTATTTTTTCATGTTCCTCTCTCTCCTGCTTGGATTTTTTTTCTATTCGCCTTACTACGCTAATGTAAGTGTACGTTTTGTTAACGTAAAATAGTAAAGTTCTGTTTTTTGTATTCTTATAGGAGAGTGCTGCAATCAACCAAATTCTCGGCAGAAGGGTAAGCTCCCGCTTTACTTGTGTAGCCTGTCATGTCAAGGAGAAAATATATAAATTTGTTACAAAGTCTTGATTTCCGCATTCGGCACTTCTCTCACGGAGATCATGTAACGATGATGATGATGGTGGTGGTAAATGGCATACTCTCTCTCTCATCCCCATGCATAAACATTTTTTTACACAGTCGCCGGGAAAACGGTTATTAAATTAAAATCAAGGTGGATGAAATATTGTATGAAAAAAGGGCTGTAATAGAAATGTGGCGAATGCGGAAATTAGCGTGGAAGACTATATTTTTTCAACACTCGATCCTTACTTTTATATTTTTGTATGAAAAGAAAAGTTTGTACTGAATCCCGATTTTAGTACATGACTTTCTTGAATGATGTTGTTTGTACAATCTCTAGTCGACATTTTGCACCTTCTCTGTCATTATTGTTCGGGATTTTCAACATTTTTTTTCTGTATGGGTTCTACAAACTAATAACTGTGAGTCGGAGTCGGAGAGAAAAAGTATGCTTGAGTTTTTTATGCGGATCAGCAATATTTCCGTGAAATGATTCATAGCACTGCTTTCTTTCGAAAAAATATACAAAAATCAGTGAAACATTTTTTTACAAAAAAATTTTTTTGTGCGAAACTCACGTTGACGGTTTTATGCTGAAAAATATATGCATTTTATGGATAGCTCGTTAACACATGAATGGTTTATTTAGACTGGTGCCAACAAGAAGAGCAATCCACTTGTGCTAGGTGGCTGTATGGAGTGAGAAGTAGAAAAATGTTTTTGTTCATTTTTATGTGAAAATGAAAGTCGAAAGATTTGTAAACCTTTTTTTCATCTAAATAACCACACGGCTTAGAAAAAGAGCGTCGAGTTCAATAGAAAAAAATGGCTGTTTGATTTTAGCATAAGTTTACGCTGTCATGTCACGCAGTGTCCCACTAAGTTTTTATAAATGGTAAGAAAATTCTTATAAGAAGATATCTAATCCGACAATGACTGTACCTTTAGTGGCACTCGTTGAGTCGAGAGGAGCAAGCAAAGTATTACGAAAAGGCACGCCAAGAAAGGCAACTCCACATGCAGCTTTACCCGGGTT
>JAHZND010003486.1:0-13131 GCA_027744115.1 Acrocyrtus sp. NNG-2020 | reverse complement strand
ATGATTACGTTACAAACCTGGTAACAAGTTGTGGGGCAAGTTACCCAAAATGTCATTTTTATTTCTTATTGTGTGCCCGTGTGTGCATTGGTACTCATCCAAAACTTGCTTAATGAATTTTCTCTGTGTGTACAAGAATTACTTTTTTTTTAACCAAAGTTTGGTTGTTTGGGTTTTTGGTGTTTTTTGTTAGGTCCCTGCCCATCAACAATCCACATTTTCCAATTTGTTACAGAACAGAAAAAGCTGACCACAAAACAATGCTGAGATTTTATCAGTAACATGGTTTATTTTCAGAGGAGAGTTTTATTTGAGGCTGACCAGCATCATTGTTTCCTCTCCTCATGTGCATCGTTACTCTTTCTGGGGCTTGACAACATCTTCTATTAGTACAGAACATAATCTCCCTGAGAAAATAGAAATGGAAAAGAAAATGTGTTGAATGTGTGAAAAAGATGAAACCGATACGCATCTTCTACGCAAGAAACCTGACTTGTATAGCAGTTGCTTTTGTATGAATAGTAAGGAAATTACTTTTTGGTCGTAAATTCTGAGGACCTCACACCAAATGAATTGTAGAAAAGCTCATTCACAACAATACGCTAGTCCGATACATAATTTTCCCGCATACATTTCTACTGCATTATGTAAAGGGCGTCCGCTTTCTGAAACTGTTCCAGTAATTAAATTAGAATTTGCAAATGGAAGGAGATTTTAAAGCCTCATTGTAATGAAGTTACAACCCGCAATCTCCTGTTAGAATTTCTACAGTCTTGTGTCAAGTCATTAAAGTGGGTTACTGATTTCTCAAAACTAAAATAAGCTATTGAGGAATAGCATTCTTCAAATAATGTAGCCTAGACAGATAAACTCAGACAGTTTAACAACCTCTCTTGCATCCTACCAGTTTTAAAGTTTCACGCGCATGGCAGAAAAAAACCTGAAAATAATATATGACTTGGGATTTTAGGAACAAATTATCTTGAGCGAAAAATCATTACTCTGCTGTAGTATATTTAAATGAATATAGTTCAGTCAGTAATACATGTGAGATTTAAGTATCAACTGTAGACTGCACACATGAGAATGAGAAATGTGAGATGATATCATACCCTGCCACCATTACTTTGGTCGATAAGCGTTTTAAATACTTTAACGTGCTCGAGCTCCAATCTGTTATTTCACTTTGCTCACAACAAACATGATTATTATTATTACACTTCACACTTTATTGCTATTATCCACGAATTGGATGCTCTAAAACTTGGCCATTGCATTTTGTGTGTGCACTGCACAGACATCATCTATGCCCTTATAGAAGACACACAAGCCCAATCTTTTTTATGATATGACCAGCATGCAAATTTTCTCTTTGAACCCTCAAGGGAGGAATATTTAGATTGCGAAAAATTGCAAAACACGTTTTTTTGCAGTGTGCAAGGCAGTCCCTGAAAAAGTATCTCACGACGGGAACAAGGATGACGACGGAAAAGTCTCTAATTCGCACCTCCCTCTTATAGTCACTATCTCGATCATCGATCTGTGGAATATAAATGTGATGGGGAATAAGTTTAAATATTTATGTTTTATATTAAATGCACTTGGCCAAAATCGAAGTGACAGGTGTGTACTTGCTAGCAGTTTTGCGGTTAATATATACATTTAAAGTGATAAGATTATGGACTGGCTGACATAATCGATGCTAATTTCTTATGTGCATCACACGAACTTGTTAAAACAAACTCGTGGTGAGAGACTTGGATTTTTAAGAAAAAAAGTAGGCTCAGGCTTCTGGTTGAGGGGAAAACGTATTATCTCATTCATAGGTTTTGTTTGCAGATTGAAAACAGCACAAACATGAAACAAGAGTACCTTCAATGTAGAAATATAGAAGATTTTGCTGTTAGAATACTATTTTTCGAAAGCCAGTTTTACAATCTGAATATCTGCATTTTACAAAATTATGTGTATTTTGCTATATGCGGTGCAATCAGAGTTTGAGTTTTCATTGAGCAATATGCCACTTAAAATTGAATACCGGAATTAGGCAGTGAATACTGCAGATTTTTCCTCGATGCATATGTTTAGACAGCAGCAATCTTACAGTATTTGATACATTCATACTACCTTACCTTTCGCATTGGTGCGCAAACTATTTTCATTTTTAGTGTGGGTACAGCCAATTCATTGAAATGCTCTCGTATTCTCGAATGTTTGCAGTTTTGCGTCTGTGTGTGAAATCTGAAGACACCATGTAGAAAATTATGCCACCTGTCAAATAGATTAAATATGATTGTAAACTCGTGAGTAGCAATCGAGCTAATTTTAGCATCTGAAACTTTCAATTTCGACTCTGGAATGCGGTCAAATTTCACTCCGAGTCCTCTACGAACAATAGGAAAGGATCAGTAGAGATCCCTAGATTATTACTTCTCACCACTTTTAAGAGTGATTGACATGTCACCAAAAAACAGCATGGGCTCCCTTACCTTCAAAGTAGTACCCAACGAAAGGGAAAACTGGAAGGGACAATGCCAAAAAAAGGAAAGCACTAAAATACTCAGCTTTCCAGACTTAGTAGTCAGAGTCAATTTTATTGCCGATTTAAAAACATCAACGAAATAATACATTTTTTAAAAGCTAACCTGTATTGAAATGTTTGTCTAATTGCTCCTTTATTTTTGTTCTAATTACAGGTAAGCCTCTCTCAACTGAAGTGTCAGCTATTTCAACTTCAACCAATGCTTTTTCATTTTCCACTGCGGGCCGCCAGCGTAAGCAAATCGCTTTCCTATTTTTACAAGCCATTTCTCCTCTGGTAACAACTGTAAAACTATTTATTTTCTAATTGCTATTGTGCTCTGCACTCAGCGTAACGCCTAGCCTCACGCTATTTGTACTTTGTACTTTACATATCATAATATTATGGACAGGTGAGCGAAACAGCTATCAAAATACTTGTATGTAGTGACAGCCAACAATCAGGAATTGATTACAGTCAAGATAAAATATGAAAACAACTCGAGAAATTAAAAACGTGTCGATGAGATTGCGTTTTCTTGGGCGGATAAAAAAAGAAGTCACTGCACTTTATCTCCTTTATTGGATCTTGTATTGGTACATCCTCATACATATTATGGAGGCAGCTAGAGATGATGGCAAAAGCAGCAAACGCAGCTCTTTTCATTATTTTTGTCGATTGTCGCTCGCAACAAAACTGGTCACAGTCACAGTACTCGCGAAAGAAAGAATGATGAGAATGAAGATGCGGAATAATCCTCTTTTTTTATATAAAGCTTGTAGCAATAGTATTGACAGTAGTGATGTGATGTGATATAGAAACGAAATGAAGGGCTACCTAAGATGACTAGTGTGTGGCAGTAGTGGCATGGCGGTGAAGAAACTTGTGAAAAGTGTGTAAAGTAGGTTACACATTACATGGTCAATTGTCAGCATTCCTGCACTTGTTTGTTGTTGGGGAGGATTGAGGAATGAATGAATGCTGATTGAAAAAAGGCGAAAGTGGTCTAGTCTCCTTCGAGAGTTCCTTGGACTTGTGAGTAATGATGATGAGGATGATACCATTCCGCTTTGCAATGAAGGATGATCATAATAAGAAGACAGCAGGGCAGTAGGGAAAAATATGTCTTGCAGATTATTGATACTTTTTTTTTGTAGATGCATGTTTTTACTTAGGATTTTTCAAGAGGATGTAAAGGGTGACGAATTCAATTCGCAACAGTTAAAAAAAGTTTTATTAAATGCTATTCCCTATTCCCCTATTTATATATTTTTTTATTCGTTTGCAGTTATTTTTACAAAAGAATGAAAGAATAAAATTGGTTTTGCTTGTTAGAGGTTGAAGATCAAGTTCAAAAAAAATTTGCAAAATAAAACTACACAGCATTTAGCATTCTTTTAAAAAAATATATCCGTACAAATACAAATTTCATAGCTCGTTTACTCACTCATGGCCATTTTCTAGAGACTCCATGAAGCCATTTGCATATCAGCAAGTTGTCAGAAGATATAACTGCGCAGCAAAAGAGTTTAGGGACATAAAGCAATCAATTTCTTTGATTAACTATGCAGCCACAGTTCATTGTCATCACTTTTCATTCTGCAACTGCCAGTAACTCATTTTCACTTCAGATAGCAGAATAATTTACAATACAAACAGTGAACAGTCCTGTAGGTAGTTATTCAATTAGTAGTAAAAAATATTTAGAATAGTATTACAAAAAAAAGAATTAGAAATAAAAGCTGACAAGGCTAATCCAAAAGGAAGTTTATTAACTTTAATGATTCTCCAATTGATACAAATGACAGCTCAACTGTTGTTTAATATCACAGAGGAGGCTCCCATTATGCAGCACTGCGCTGCAGATTAGTACTAAAAGGGAATGGATTAAGTAAAAATCTAACTTGGGCTTGTTTGGATGACCACACAATAACCACCTCCACTTTCATTATTATCGTTAGAGATAAAGTTTAATGGCTGCTGTGATAAAAATCTTGATGCGCTTTGTCTTACTGCAATTGCAAGGATGAATAGAAATCATAGCGTGCCTATGCTTCTTCAGCTTTAATTGCGTATTTGCTTTTGTTTCCTTGTAGCTGTTGTAAAGTAGTGACAGCTGAGTTTATTCTATCGCTCCTGTTTTTAAATGACAATGAAGTTTTAAATAATTTCTGATCAGGCTTCATCTCACAAGTCATTGTTGATGACACTGTTGACTTATTTTATATTACTGTTTGAATTCAAAGAGGTTCACTTCACCCATATTTAATGCTTTTTTGGCTGTTGCAGCTACAGCACATTATGTACGTCAGTAAGTTTGCAAATTGAAAAGATAAAGTATGAGGGTGCACCAAAATGAAAAATGAGTTCCTGTCTAGAAGGAATGGCACTTTTTGCGTAGTAGTTACATTATCGTGGGCTAATCCGACTGTTAAACCGGAATTACTTGCACCATTTAATCATCCTGAACATGCCAAGAATTATTATTATTTTTGATAATAAACAGTTTTTCTGTTTTGCTAAACGGTTCGGTTTGCGGATGCTAAAATGCTGTGACTGGTCACTCCCAGTGGACCGTTTAGGAAATCTGCGTGGCCATTTCCTTCCTCGACGCGTGTTTTTATTCAATTTAAATGAGAAGCCTACTGCTGCTGTATAAGCTAAGCACTTACGGAGATTTTAAAAAAATATATATTTAAGGCGAGCTTAAAGTCAAGTTCAAGTTTTCGTTGTGAGTTGTGTCGAAACAATAATTTTTAGGGACTCCAACGGAGGCAGTCAGCAGAGGCGTGAATATGAATATTTAATTATTAAATACGATGACAGAATACAAAATGGGCAGGAAAAAGAGGAAACCCATCAATAAATATTTTTCCTGTAAGTTATGAGCACATTTTCGCATAAATTATGAAACCTAACGATGAAAATCAACCGACTGGGCAGTTGCATTCACAACAATCATCCTCACTCTTTAAACTCGCCAGTGGTCAATTCAATTGACGGTCAGCTACGGCTGCGCGAATTATTATATTTCCATTGTAATTTTTTTTTACTTCAAGCAGAGACCAAGAGGAAATTATTATATTACAGGAGGAGTACTTGAAATGGAAGGATACTCCACAAATGACCATATTTTTATAGCATTTTTTTGCTGTCATTCCTCTCTGCACAGAAAAAATAGCATTTTACTAAAGCACTCTGATAAAATGGATGTCCTCCATTTTTCAAAATTTAATAGTGCTGACCTAGAGAATGAGAATGACACAAAGGCGCAAACATTGTCTTATTTTTGCTAAATTGCACTTGCACTGCTCCTATTTTTTTTTACTTTTATCTGTACCAAACGCTAACTCTTAGCTGAGCTGATTGTCTATAAGGCTGCTCTCCTTTTTCTGCATTTCCCATTTTCCTTTTTTTCTCATCGCACTCCTCTCCCATTTACCGCACCACCGCCACATTGTCGGAATCATCAGAGAAGTTAACAGGAATTATTTATAGCTTGTACATGCTGTCGCGCATAAAGTAGTGGTTACTGTGCTGTGATTGTGATACGGAATATTTTTTATGGGATATGATGCGGCGCAGACCAATATCCCATTAACTTTACGGTGCTCCGATCACAGAGCCCTTAAGGATTTTTTTTAACCATTCCAATAAAAATCTGATCAATTGGATTTTTGCTTGACGAACTAGTTAGCTCATTTCATTTTGCGCATGCTGTCTCCCTAATTTAATTTATTTTCTGCAAAGAAAAAAAAATAATAATTTCTGTTTGGCTGTTCATCTTCCGCTTTGTGCATGGACTGTTTAATGTGTGCATATCAATCGAGTCAATTACCATCTGCAGAGCTTGTAATCACATTTTGAAGTAAATATCATTTCACCTCCAGGCCAAAAAGCCACCATTCCATTTATATGACTGGTGACTAGTCGACCAAGGCCATACAATTACTTTTCCCTTATTATTTACATTTTTGAACTGCATCGTCCCTTTTATTCCTTTCGACTTCGACCGATTAATGGCTCACCTTCTGGCAAGTTTTATTGCTGGACGTATAAAAAATACGGCGAGCTTTTGGTAGTGTGGGATCGTCGGAACAAATTGTATCAGAATCAAAAGCTAATAAAATTGTCACGATTTAAACGGTATCATATCATACCTTAAACTGTGAAGGATGCTATCGGTATGGGACACCGAATGCCACGACAATGAAAAGAAAATGCGATAGTGTCTGTAAAACTTTACTTGCAAAGTGGAATTTATGCGAAAAGGAATGTACAGAATGTAGCCCAATAAACATCCAACTTTTGGTAACTCTCTAGTTTTTATTGTGACAATATGACAAGCAGAGTATGAAATAAGTGCCTACCACAACATATTTCATGTATTTCCCTTTTTATAACTTCAGAAAGCGCAGCTTAATAGCTTGTCCACACATTCATGATATAAGAAATGGAAAGGATTTTTTGAAAAATGTATCATTCGCTGACATCAGGATTCAGGATAGAAGAGCAAAGAGCAATATCATTGCATTCCTTTTAGCTTATACGCTGGGAACGAACACTTTCATTGATACAATTTATGCACAAAACGCTCATGTAATTGCTGTTATGCTAGATTGCATGTACATCGATGTACACACTTTAATACGGAATTCCTCGCTATATCCCCGTCAGAATTTATTGCGCGTAGGTAGGTATCTTCAGACTAAAGTAAAATGTTTTTGTTGTTGGCTACAAAAAATGCCATTAAATGAGCTATGTCTAATGTCAATGTCACTATTACGGCTATTTTCTAAATGCAAAGTTTTGTCTGTGGCTGAAACAATGCTTAACTACTTTTTAATTAAAGCTTGATTACAATGTAGGTACGTAAGCTAAGAAATAAGTTAAAACACTCCCTTCATCATTGCGTCACCACCTGCTAGAAATCTGTACTAGAAATGAATGCGATAGGGAAGTGCATGAATTAAGATATTTTTTTACTTTATAAACTGTGCTAGTCACTTTCAGTTCACTTGCTGCTTCTCTTCGCACAAATTATTTCCACTTTTTTTTGCCGTTATTGCTTATACATCTTTGAAATTGACTTCGCTGCAGCTTTAGCATTATGTAGATTTGCCATTTGCCTTTCTACTAAATAAAAACGTACCTGCCGAGGATTGTCTTTAATTTATTACTCAGAATCACTTTTTTCTTATGAAAACAAACCAACTTGTAATCTTCCCTATTTAAACTAAAATTTCTTTTGTGCTCTTAGAATGTTTGTTATAGTCTAAAATTAAGTCAAATCATGCTCTTGCCTTGCTCCTACTCCCCACCGAGTCTTTCTCTTCTGATTGCCGAACAATAAATCCTTTTTTCTGAATCGAAACACTTTTATTCTGAAGAAAAAAATGTAACCTTTAATGAAACTCTACAGTACTACTGACTACAGCTTTTAAAAAGGCGAAATAAGTTGGCGTTGGCAATGACGATCTCAGTCGGATGACGTCGTAGTTTTTGTAGTTCAGTACATTTCTATTTATCCTTCAGCTAAAGCAGGGAGGGGGGCAAAAGAAAATTT
The DNA here is from genome assembly GCA_027744115.1 of Acrocyrtus sp. NNG-2020. NCBI lineage: Eukaryota > Metazoa > Arthropoda > Collembola > Entomobryomorpha > Entomobryidae > Acrocyrtus > Acrocyrtus sp. NNG-2020. The sequence goes on along the minus strand of JAHZND010003486.1, from coordinate 5,044 downwards.
TCATTCCAGGAAGTTTTCAAAAAAAGAAGGAAAAAATTCACTGACTGTGAGCCATCGTCCATGTCAATGTTAGCGCAGTGCAGTGATCCCTTGTCGCTGCTCATCAGGCGTTAACTTCTCTTTTTACATAATGCATTTTTGACATGGCTTCATGCAGAGATCTACAAACTTCTATCTTTGCGATATCATTACAAATTCCCTGCTTTTGCACTAGGGAAAAATGAAAATTATCTTTCATGTAAATCTGCTACTCCTGGTGTCTTACGAAGTTTTTATATTCTCCGCACTCGAAAATATTTCATGAATCAAGCTGCTTCTGTTCTCTCTTCCACAAACAGTATCTTTTTGTCTGGAGGTGTGCCGCAAAAATTACACTATAGTAAAAAAAATATATACGTTGCATCATTACCCGTGAGTGATCAGTCCCATCCCAAGATCAACTAGAGAAAATTGCTGAACAACCTCAGAAAATAACCAATGAACCATTTATTCAATTAGTTCAAGTGTTTCACGTAAATCAGAGTACCTCTATAAAGCAACTTTACCTAAACTTTGAAAAATGCAATTCCCTATTACAAAATTTAATGCCTTTTATTCGCACTGAAAATGCTTCTTTTTCAGATAAAATTTGCATAAAAGAGTGAACGTACTATACTAGCTCAATATATATATTTTTAAATTTTGAAGCTGAAGTAAAATCCTCGACCAAAGTCATTCGGTTTTTTCGTGGGGTTCAATTTCAATATAGGAAGCAGAGGCGTAAGTCTCATCTTGATCCCCCGAGCATTTTACAGATTTTACATTAATTTTTAGCATATGCATGTGGTTATGGTGAGGGGGCTTATTTTAAACGATATTTCAGAAATAGAATCCCTTAAAGCGTAGCAGAGCTGCAAAAACTCTACACACTGAAGTGAGACAAGAGTAGGTATGTATTTTTTACTAACGCTTGTCTACTTAGCTGATCATCATCGTGATTAAAAGGTTGTAGCACTTTGCACAAAAACATCTGAAAAAGTGCGCATGATTCAGTCAAGCTTTGATTAATGATTACACTTTTTTACTATGTTAGAAGATAGAGTTGTAATTCAGTACCATTTTACCCTGGTCAGAGTAAAAATATAAAAAAATTGTAGTAAATTTTAAAAAGTAGATCAGCAGCTACAGCCCCAGCTAACTTCTATTATGTAGAAAGCATTGAATATATACATCGATGTTTTTAAATGAAATATGACCGGTTACTGGTTAGTCAAAAAAATGTTTATGAGCATGAGTAGGAGATTATGCTTACTCTTTTCTGTATTTTTACGACGTGATGTGTGATGATTGCGAAGATTACTAAACTGGTATTACATACTTGCCAGTTTTCAATACACGAATATTTTTAAGGCTCACCTTCCCACCAGTGTGTTCTCTCTGGGATAATAGCAGGTTAAGGAACGTGTAAGTGTTATGTGATCTAGTCTGCTGGTCAAGCACGGAAATAAAAGAAGGAAGGAAGCAACGGAACGATTTTCTCAATAAGACCCATTTAAAAAAAGAAAACCCGACTTTTGATTTGGTACTGAATGAAATCAGTGTATAGTGATGTGAGGGATGAGGGAGGGAAGGCAGCGCCAAAAAAAGATTAAGCTTTTGGGTATATTATCCACCTTCTCCTTCCCCTTTTTGTTCCGAATGGAAGTGCAAAATGTATTTCTATTTCCTGCTTCATACAAAAAAAAATCACGTGTTTAATGTATTGCAGGCACATACTCCATTGTATTTTCTTTGATCTACGAGTCCATCTCATTCTAGTGAAAACAAGTGCAGCCCTGTGAACCAGAGTTTTAAAAAAAGTATTGTAAACTGCAAATTGCAACACGTGAGCGAAATAGATCACTCTTTCTTTTATTTGCTGCGTCTCTGAATTCAGAAATCAGTTGTTTTCCCATAAAAACAGAATCTTTACGTACCTGAGGAAGTGCTTGTTTTCATTTGACATAATTTTTTTTTGCTTTTACTTTACAACACTCATTCTCATCGTATGCGATATTTGCAGTTTTACTATCAGAGTCGGATGAGTATCAAAGTGCTGGCTTACTTTGTGCATGCATTGTCTCAGGTGACGGCGAGCGAGGGAGAAGCTCTCATGCCATTCATTCAGGAGATATCATGACATACCTAATCGCATAACCCTTGTTCCCACATTTTTGCCAGAAGAAGAGTGCTTTTTTGTAGGTTACACAATTCCCAATCGTCTACATATGTATAAATTCTAAATAAGGTTAGAGCTGCACAGTGGGAGCGGCATGGTAAGATTTGTAGCATGTAATTCTTCTTCTCTCCCGTCCTTTGTGATGGTGCTCACTTGCTTCACCCATAGCACCTTCCGATTGTGTGTTTGTACCTGAAACTACGGGGAAAATGCATGGGAATAAAATGGGAGATGTAACGGAAGTTGGGAGGAAAGGCAGCCTACTTTTTGTACAATACTGCACTGTAGTGCAATGAAAGAAAACGTAACAATGTCGAATTGCAATGGGCATGCAGCCCTGCAACCATTCTCAGTTTTTACTCCAATTAATATGTAGAAATGTTGGGAGTCGAGGATGTGGATGTGGAAGATGCTTTTTCTCTATCTTTATTGAGGCTTTTAAGTGCAAGTGTTTTAGCCATAGAGGAAAGGCAGGAGCGTTAAGTAGACTTATGCTATTGAAGATTCGGAGGATGGACAGTTTTGATTAGGTCAAAATATCTAAAAAGGAGTAAAAATGTAAGGTGAGTTCCGCTCCAATTAGCTGCTGCTGACGACAGTGAAAGAAGAGAACGTAGTGTTGTTCTCAGCGGACACTCTTGTAGATGTACCCTCCTTTGTGTGATGTGGTCCTTATTCATTCCCAAAAAAGTGCGAAATTGGTCCGATCATGGTCCAACAAACGGTTATATTACGCAAAACACCCACTTTGCACTCTGAAAATTAACTGAATAGACAACAACGGAGGATTCGTTTACAACAACCCATCTTCTATCTAGAAAAAATTAATCTGAACTTTTCAAAAAACCGATAGACGTTGTAGTTACCAAAAAAAATAATATCTGCTTGGAGTTTTTAAGCAGGTAGGTGGGTGCATGTGAGGTACTAGGTATGCAGCTAATTCTTATATATTATGAAAGTTATAGAATGCATTTGTTAAATACCTATGCACTACTTATGCTAAATAGAAATTTAGTAGTCTGCCGCTTTGATACCTGCCGGTTTGCCATCGCCAACAAAAGAAATTTTATTGTCAGGGTCGGTTGCATGCTCCATATGAATGACTTGAACGACGATATGTTTCCAGAAAATTAATGAGATGTTATAGAATGATGATAGATGATATGGTAGAAGAACCTCATGGTATGCAAGTCGTTTTTGTGCGATGTGCATGCTTACGTAAAGCAGTGAGGACGGCATCGTACAATTGTTTGAAAATTAGTCATTACTACTGATGCAGTACTTAATAAAATGGTGATACTGATATTCTGAAATATGTCTTATCAGTAATAAAGTACTGATTGATACTGTTTTACGCTATACAAAAGAATAAAGTGCGCACAATTATTTTTTTAAAAAAGGTTTTTTCTATTTATAGTTTTTGAATTTTGCAAATATTGGAAAGGTACGCGCCTACTTACGATATGCCTCCTTGTCTCCTTCACTTTTAAAATTGCTAACAAGGATATATAATAATTCCAATAAATGGGGATGTCGGTCGAAAATCCACTTAGCCAGGATCGTTCTAAGCCATGAGCCACCCAACTCGTCAACTTCACAGAATTGTGGACTTGACACAGATTTTTTCGAATACAAATACTCCGCATTACACCTAAACGAGCGTGTAACAACGTGCTAACAATTCATTATATGCAAATTGAAATTTAACAAGCGCAAAAACTGTTAATAGCATTTCAAATTACGATTACGAGTCCCCTTTATAAAAAATGGGATGCCGGCATCCATCGCATCCCCAATCGCGACTCGCCATCGCCAGTACATTACAGTTTGCAGATGAGTCTTATTACTACCTACATATTTATGGACAGGACTCGTCACGTCATTACGGCCTGTTTTATGCACTTCTACTAAAAATACTTAACATATTAATATCGCATTTTTGCTGCAAGGCATATATGGAGTGCTGTGGAAAATTCGGAGTAATAAAAAAATCTAGCCTTGATGATACGGTACACTTCAAAGAGAAAATTAGAACAGCTTTGTAAGTTAAGGCTGTGCTAAAAAATGCAATTTTTACGGGAACAGAAAACGAGACCTCCGTCATTGTTTGCATAAAAAGGAGTTAAATATTCACTGTATCCTTATCTCCTCTCCATCGAAGAAAGGAGCGCGAGAGAGAAAGAGAAAATACGCTTGACAAAGAGTAAGCACAAGCCTCATTTAAAAGCATATTCATCTTGCACGATCTCCTTTTTTTGCAACTTTTATTGACAATTTTGCCCGAATTCTGAAATAACGTGGCTTCATTTACTTTTTGCTAAACTCCACCTGTTCCCATTGTTAATTTATAAACGATGCAGATCTAAAAAAATTTTACGTTCCTTCTGTCCTATTACAGCTGGTACCTGATCTACATTAAAAAAGCGGAGCTGTCTTCTTTTATGTAAGCCCCGATTACACTTGAGCTGCACGCGTAACCTACTTGATTTTGAATATTGACTTTGTACTCCACAAACTATTATTGCTTATTTAAGGAGTGCGAGATGCATAACAAAAGAAGCGATCTTTTACGTATTTCGTATTGTCTTGTCGCTGCAATTAGGGATAAATGTTACGTGGCTTTGTTCCTGCATTTTTTTTGCTAAGCAGAGAAAATAAAGTTGGTCAGATGGAGAAAGAATTATATGCACATTACAATCAATTAGACATTGCAGCCTCTTTTTTTGTTTTCTTTCTTGTTTTATTATGTACCCGCCATATGAGGTATGACACGGCTAATAGGGCCTTTTTAGGTGTAGGAAATAAAATCTTTATACCTATGTATACCTACCTGCTTGATTTTTTATG
>JAHZND010003485.1:0-10573 GCA_027744115.1 Acrocyrtus sp. NNG-2020 | reverse complement strand
GGTTGTGTTTTGAGGGGTGGTTGTGGTTGAGGAGGATGGGGGGAGGTTTGGGGTTGCTGCGGGGGGTGGATGGTGATGTGGGTTTGTTGTTGATGGGGGTTCTGTGGGATAAATTGTTTTTAATTATTTTAGAATTGAGCATAACCAACGTGTGATTTATTAACTTAGTTAAATTAGTTACCATAGATATTCCCTCGCTGCTGCTGCTGTCCCTGCCCTTGTCCTTGCCCAAACATTTTCTCGTCGAGCTCATCCTGAAATATGACAGGGATCCCTTTCTTTGCATTTTTCAAGTATACCCGGGAGTTTGGCGAGTCGTCTTCCGTGTTGGCCTGCGTGTACTTGTTTTTGTGCGAGAGCAGGCACGCGATAATCAAGGCCAGGATTATCATGATAGCAATCAGGATGCTTGGAATTATGTACGTTGTGAGGTAGCCGCTATGGAAATAGGACGAAAGGGTTAAGAATTTGATCATACATTTTGGAGATGAAATAGCAGGGAAAATTGGATAAAATTCCATGGCAACGAAAAAATGCATACTACAAACATAACAATCATAACATTCGATCGTCTGAAATTTTTTGCGGTCCGGTGGGAAATATATTGCAATTTTGTTTTATAAATTCTAAAGTTCCAAGTCAATAAATAATTAAGCAAAACACTTTTTGCCGTGCCCATAGCAACCAGTACAACTGGATGTGGAAATAAAATTTTGATTCATGTTCAAATGCTTCGAAAATCCCTATTTACTAACAGAAAAGGTTTTGCCGTCACCATAGCAACCAGCATACCTGGTACCAATTTTTTGAATCAAATGCAATTTGCAATAAATATTTCAAAAATCCAATTCCCCAACAAACTTTCCTGCCGTAACCATACCAACACCAACCACCAAAAACTCAGACAAACGCAGATAAGCAAAGCCATGACAACAATCCCAAAAAAGCAACCAATCATAATCATCCACTCATCAACTCACCTATAAGTATCAACATTCACGATATTCTCAATATCAAGCTTATTATTACTACTCCCACCACCACCACCACCTCCACCTCCACCACCACTACCAACAGCAACATCCTCCCCACTATTCCAGTCAAAGTACCGCTTCCCCCCACCACTCCCCTTCTTATGCGTCTCCTCCCCTCCTGCCCCTCCCCCTCCCACATCCACCGGATTATTCTCACTCAACAACCCTCGTAACGGCACCACACTCGCCACACTAATATTAAATTCCGGCGTAAAATGCTCAAACAACCGCTTATTAATCGGCCCATCGTCACTAAGCAACACTCTCCGTATCTCAGTCACTTCCTGCTCCGAACTCGGGTTCGTCGTATTAAAATACTTGAACAGCACGTGCGAGTGTGACTCTGAAAACGACCGCACATGAATATGCGGAGACAACAACGTCGACAACTTTTCCACAAACTTCCGGATAGCTTTCGGAGTAAACGGGATACTCTGAAAATGCAGACTAATCTCAGTGTTATACCCGCTTGGAGGAATCTTTTCTTTCTCAATCTGCAGCTCCAGCACATCGTTTGCCGACTTTCCTGTAACAGAAACAAAAAGCTCAGGTCATTCAACCCTCCACATAATCACCTCTCCCCCCAAATCAAGTAAAGATACTTACCCGCCTTATCACTGCAAACCAACACAAACTCACTCCTCTCAACCTCCATCGGCAACCCATAAAATTCCTGATTCTTCCCATCAAACTGCAACCAATACTCCTCCCCAATCTCCACCAGCTCAGTACTCCTCAACTCCACTCGTAAGTTCCTCGTCCCCCCATCCTCCGGATCATAACAAAAATCCTCCCTAACCTGATAAACCAAATACTCCCCAACACTCCCATTCAACCTATCAATCTGATTCTTAATCGCCGGCTGAAAATTCTCCCCTCCCCCCACAACCACATGATGATGATGGTGATGATGATGATGATGCTCCCCTTCACTCCCTACAACCTCCCCAACCACACTCCCATCACACTGATTATTATCCACCGGAACTACAAGTCTAACGTCCTCCAACTTGATAAACCCCCCTTCCTCCCTCTCCCTCATGCTTCTCAACGCTTTATAAATCCCCTTCAACTCCTCCACCGGACACACATTACTAATAATCGTCTCATTCACAAACCCAACCCGAAACGGATACGTATCTAGCTCAGTACTAACCACAACCAAATCACTTGTCCCATTCCCTCCCAAAGCTCCCCTCACATCCCCAACAATCCGTTCCAACAACTCAACCCTCCCGTACTTTTCCCTCGTCATCCCAAACTCCAACACAAACTCGTGATTGTACAACCGACTCTTCTGCCTCTGTCGCACACTCACAAACATTTCCGCCACAGCCCCGTACGGCTTACACTCCAACCGCAGATTNCCCCGTACGGCTTACACTCCAACCGCAGATTATAATCGGAAATGTGAGCTCTCGTCGGAAAAAACGACACGGTACTCCCACTGACCTGCACCCACGGCTCTACAGCCCCAATCAACTCATACCCACTACACCCCGGCTGGAACGTATTCTCAGGAATCCGGAAACTAGCCGGCAACCCTGCAGATATCAACTGCTTCTGAATCGGGTGGAGCAGGTGAGTAGTAATATACGGCGTCGCTGATGAACTGCTGCTAATTTCATACTCTTCCTCTGTCGTAGAACTTCCCCTTCGATACTCATCCTCCGTCGTACTTGTAGGGAAGTAGTATGGAGTAGTCAGCACTGGACCATCCCCTGACCCCGCTGCTGCTGGAAAAACTAGATCCAACTCATCTTCACTCCGAGGACCAGGTGTACTGTAGTATAGCGTTGCTGTGGACTACGCCGGTCACTGTTGGGGTCACGGAGAACACTGCGCTGGTGGTTTGATTGTACGATGGGGTCGGTGCTGGCATGTACACTGCAGACTCGATGTAACTCGGGACACTTGGGGTTGGGATACTTAGGACTTCGTGGTTGCTAGGATACAGGATGACTGGAGGGTCATCGGAGGTTGGGATAATGTCCTCTTCGAACACGTTGTAGTTTGTTGACAAGATGGATTCTTCATCTTCCTCATCCAGCTCATCTTCTTCCTCTTCGTCATCGCCTCCTTCGTCATCGTCCTCATCGTCTTCGTCGTCATACTCGTGGGTGCGTTCAGCACCTCCTCCTCCTCCCCCTGACCCGTACTCCATCTGCAGTGCGACGCCTCACTCGTTTTCTCACATTTGCCACTGACGAGCCATGTCGGTTCGGGTGGTGCGGGTCAACCAGGTAAAAACTCACGAACGGATCTGGAATCGACTTTTTCAACTTTTCAATCTTTTTGAGCGGAGAAGTCGTGCAGGCGTAGGACAGCTTAACTGTATACGTGCTGTTCCGTTCGTTAGACCGCTGATGAACTGGGTTAATCTTCTCGAACGTCTTGAGGAAAATCAGCCCTGCGGTGCAAGTTCCTTGCGGGGGAAGCGTACTCACTGGTGGCGATTTCGCAGCAGAGGATAAGGAAAGGACCGCGGCGAGTAGAAGTAGGAACAAGCAGGGAAGCACCTGAAAGGTCTGCATAATTAAAATGATTACCTAATTTGATCCAGGAGATTTGCAAAAACGTCCGAGTCCATTGTGGAGGTGAGTATATGGAGGAAGTAAAAGTGTTTTGGGGTTTTTGTAGGGAAGGCGGATGAATTGTGTGTGTGTGGGAAAGGTGTGAGGTTGTTTGTGTTTTGTTGTAGAGAGAGAGTAGACTGTACGATCGAGTTTTTTTTCCTGTTCGTGTTGTTAGGTGAGTTGTGGGATGAAAAGGGTTGATGTCGGGATAGATGCGCGATGTGTAATGCGTGTGGAACTAGTGCAGTGGAATTGATGAAAAATGAGTCGAGAGCGTTGCTATGGAGATTTGTATGGTGGTGGTTATTTTTTTAAAGAAAAAGTTTTTTCGATGTGATAAACTCGCATGTTTGGTTAGTGAGTAATTATGTATGAACGCATCGCGATGATGAAATAATTATTACGTAAATATGAGATCTAATCAGCTCAAATAAAAAAGGGAAAAAGATTCATGTTAAAATTAGTTAACATGGAAACAAACATTACATTGGCCAATTCTTTTTTTTCAGCTACCCTAATATACCCTAAACGTATATCCCCATGGAGACAAAATACGAAGCTGTGGGTACTTAAATATGCAATTACACAGTAAATATTTGATTACGGAATAAATTCAGTCATATCATTTTCCCTGCCCTGTTAACGCATCGCGATGGTGAAATAAGTAGCTACGTAAAGCTATGATGACATCTGGTCACTAAAAAATTATGAATAAATTCCGTTAACTTGGCAACAAACAATACTCTACAAGGGCTAGTTACTTTTTCTCTAGATGACGTATTCAGCTACCCTAAGAACCTCAACGTATGGAGACAATACACAAAAGCCAGCTAACATGACAACAAGTACAAAATTTAAATTCATATATAAAAACAGTTAAGATTTTCAATATTTTTATTACGCTGTATTTTTTGCTTGTTATACAAAATTTAATAATCCTCAGTGTCCATAAGCCTTAATAACAGTATTTAAAGGCTGCGCAACCTTGGCAATCTTCTCACTAGCTTGTCTAGTCAGCTTCCTCTTGATCTTGCGCTTCTTCTCCCTGATTGCGTTCTTCATCCTGCGCTTATTCTCCAACTCGTGGACTACTCCAGCGTATTTCCAGCCGACTTCGGTGGACAGGCGACCGAGGTAGCAGTACTGCGAATTTATTCAGATTCATTTATTTACATGTTACATAATTGCTGCTGCTAGCAACTGAAAATTGTGCAGTTATTTTGTGATTTCTTGATTAACAATTAACAGTTACTATTATTGCTGCTGCTTCCTTTTTTACTGGCTCGGTGACATTAAACTTATTATTTCAATTTTAAAAATTACTGCTACATTTGTCATTTGACCCGATTAAATTCAATTTAAAAAAAACAATTTTAAAAATTGCCATGGAGATTTAATCCAAATCAAAACAAAACATTCATATCTCTGAATTCATTACACCTTCCTCATACACATCGTCTGATTAGTGATTTTTAAAACGCAATCACCGGCCAAATAACACAACTCAAAATTAACTAACGCCAACCTTTATACTTGTATCAATCACAATCACTGAACCACTACGCATCTACCAGTAAAACACCGAAAAAATAAACTTTCATAATTTATTTACCTTTCTCCCCGGCTTCAAGCACATAATCCTCATCGCCTGGGGAACAACAACACGCTTCTTCTTATCATACGGTGGTGGAATTCCCTCAAACACCTTCAGCCTCCTGAGCGCATCCTTCCCACGCTGGGTTTTGTGTGGCATCATGCCTGCGCCAAACAAAATTTATTAAACCTCATCTACAAACTACAAAGTCTCAACTACAAATTACAATTAATTAACCAAAAAAAAGATCCCTCACCCCTAACAGTACGAATGAAAATCTCGGAAGGAGCCCTGTAGTGGAAAGGTCCCCTCGCTGGATTCACATTACACCTCCTCCTGAGGAACGCCAGGTACTTTAGCTTGTTCCTGTAAACCATAGCAACAGTTATTCACTCTTGCCCAGATAAACAAACTTTAAATCCAAACTAAATTATTCATTTTTCAAATCCTGACCTGTAAAAGTTCCCCGACATGTTAATGAGCTCTGCCCTCAACACCACGACACGGTTCCCCTGGAGAACAGCTTTGGCTGTAGTCGCAGCCAGGCGCCCGAGCATATGACCCGCGCCATCAATCTTAATCGGCTACACAAACCAAACAAATTCAAATTATTTCCAAATCTTGACAACTCAATATTTACGTAAATTTCCAACAAACTACAAAAACACATAATTAATAATCTTAATTGCAATTACCTTCGCACTCAACCCCGACATCTTATCTCCTCTAACCCACTAATCGTCACCAGTTTTAACCTAAACAAGTTTCTAAAAATAAAATCCTCACCGATCACCAACAACGTGAGAAGTTGTCGCGAAATAGGTCTGGCAGGAGAAGAGCTCTCTTTTACAGTAGTGCATGCTAGCACGATTTTGCACATCTGCGGCTGGCTGCTTTTCACTATCGGGGCATTCTGAAACTTTCGTGTGCGTACTCGATCGAGTTGGCAGGGCAATTTACTCGGAGAATTGCAGAGCTAAAGCAGCGGCAGAGCATCACACAATTCAATACAGAAATGATGATGATTTATGATGGGGATGGTGATGATGACGGAGTAAAACGTTAGTCCGCTAGGTGGCACAGCACTCACGTTTCTAGCTTCTCGCTGTTCCATTTTTCAGGTGTGTGCTGGAATTCTTCCTGCAGCAAAAAAAAATCTTTTTTATGTCTGTCTGAGAAACTCGATTTTTTTTGTCACCGTGAAAAAGTAAAAAAAAACTGTTACAATACCCAGTCATTTCATAATAAATGCTCGCGAATGAACTCAATGATTTTAATTGCCAACTCAAAACAATCATCGCCATAGTTACTTACGATTCCTCAATTTTTTCTATATTTCCAGCCTTATTTAGCCTCGAGTCCAATTAAAATCTCAAAAATCCGCAACCAAAATCAACTATTAATCCCGCATCCATAGCAACGCAACGCAATCTCCCTACTACACCACCACCACCTCCACCATCCCAACACCATCCAAAACTCCAAACTCCCTTCTATCCTCCTGCCCTACATTCCAAAAAATTTCTTCGATTCTGAATGAACCAGCTCGTCCTCCAGAACCCCGTGCAACATATATCTGGGTGCTTCCTCCATATCTCCTTCTTCTTCTCTTTCTCTCTTTCTCTTCCCCCCACACTAGCAATAAACAAACTTAATTAAAAAAACAAATTCACTCACTTCAAAATATTCCCGATTCTCCAATCTCGTACCTAAATACCTCAATACTTGCCAAACAATCCTCCCTAAATTGCCAAAGCAACAAATACTCAATCTGCTCATCCTTTAAAAATTACTCGTGATTGTGCCAAAACTATTACGGTTGTTATGGAAATTCTATTAAAAAAATTCGCTACAAACTTTAATCTCGGATGTATACTGGAAATCTGTAAGTACTCAATTTACTAATTACCCCCGTTACCATGAGAACAATCAAATTATTTCTAATTCTCTACATCTTAAAAAAATTCTCTAAAAAACCAACAAAATATTCCAGAATCCAATCCCCCTCATCATCACCCCCTAAAAAAGAAGCACTCTCCATCCCTACCACCTCAACCTAAATGACTCAATCTTCACCCCCTCCCCCTTCCCACTAATCCAAAAACAAAACAAAAACCCGCTCACCAACTCACTTCCCCCCTCCACCCCCACTCACACCATGGGAAACAAACTGGGCTGCAACTGCGGCCCCCTCAGCCGCAAGCCCTACCGCTACGAGGAGAACCAGTGGTCGGCCACATCAAGCACCAGATCAAAGCGGGACGGCCATCTCCTCCGTCTCTGGGCGGAAGTGTTTCACGTGACCACTGCTGGCGGTGGGACGGTGAAGTGGCAGCAGGTCTCTGAAGACCTCGTCCCAGTCAACATTACTTGCATACAGGTAAAAACTAGCGACTGAGTTTCTTAGCAACCGTATAGCAAACTGTTAAAATATTCGGATATTCTGCAGGACTCCCCGGAAGTCGTCTTCCACATAACCGCGTACAACTCGCAAGTGGACAAGATACTCGACGTACGGTTAGTTCAGCCAGGTAAGCTCCACTCACTAAACATTCAATCAAATTAGTTTAAATAATTAATTACCCAACTCACCTCGGTAACTAGGCACACGTATCGGCCAAGCATCCGAATGCTTCGTATACTGGAAGGACCCAGTCACTAGCGACACCTGGGGGCTCAATTTCACCTCACCTATCGATGCCAAACAATTTCGGGAGTGTTGCGTAAGTCTTTAAATCTTATCAAAACACCTGACCTATATAACGCGTTACCATACCAACAAATTTCATTACTTATTTCCATAGTCACCCGCCTTCAAATTCTCCCGAAAGGCCAGCTCCTCCTACTCCCTAAAGGACAACAACACCCGCACTTCCGCCCCCGGCACGACAAGCTCAGCCCAAATGTCTCGCAGCGGCCCGCTCTCCACAAGCGTGAGTCGCGGAGGGAGCGGGCGGATCAACGCAACGTCTGCCGCAGCAGCAGCAGCTGCAGCGGCTGGGAGAAGACGACCACTTTCTACACCGACATCGCCGTCGAAATCGAGGGAGCCGCAGTGCACTTGCATGACGGCGGAGCAGTACGCGCGGCTTAGGGCTATGGACCCACGGTTTAGAGGTGGGATTAATAAATTCTCAGGTTTCTGTTTGTAGCTCATCAGTTATTTTAATTGGTACTTTTAATTTACTATAGCTGCATCAACGTTGCCAAGGGCTACGCCAACACAGCAACCAGCGCGGGATGGCGCCAAGAGCGGCGCTGCAGATAACTACGCTACAGTGAGAAGAGGAACAGAGACCAAGGTAAAAATAAATTACTTAATTACTTAATAAATTACTTTACAAACTTACAAAATCGTTGATTTCCATAGGGAACGGGTACCGTAACCGATCTCGACAGCGGCGAAGCCCCCGAGCACAGCGTAATGCGCCGTGACAGAGGCGACGGTAGCGGCACTGGCGGAAGAGGAAGAGGTTCCAACCGCGGCCGTGGGGAAATCGTATCCTCAAAAAGTGTAGACTACTCAGACAACGAGCTGGTAGTAGGAAGGGACGGAGGAAGAGAAACGATCGACAGGAAAAAGAGCAGGAGCAAGAGTACCGATGATGTCACTGAAAGAGGCGGAGGTGCTCAACAAACTCAGCAGCAGACGCAGCAGGAGCGTGGGAGGAGAGTGGGGCAGGGAAGCCAGACTATTGGACATCACCATGGAGATGGAGCTCATGCGAACTATATGTGAGTTGCTGCGTCATTGTTGTTATAGCAACAACCTAATGTTTGTATTTTTTACAGCCGCTCCCGAACACTCCCCGGAAAATCGACCATCGGAACAAACACAACCCCAACTGGAGACGGTCTCACAGACAGCCACACTCTAAAACGGCTTCTAAAACCAATGCCAGGGAGCATGATGACCAGCGCTAGCAACCAAACAGCCCCCGGCTCTGTCGCAACCTCCCCAGAGATGGGCAGAAGAGTCTACCACCAAGACGGGTACATCAGTGAGCCAGAAATCCGCCACAGCGCCGCAGGCCCAGGCGGAAGTGTCCTAATCATGGGCAAACGCGGTGTGGACACTCTCCGCCGCGTCCACCAGCATCACCAACAGCAACAAATGCAACAGCAACAGAGTAAGTTTGTATGACTGAGAGAGATTGTGTGATTGTGAGCTTGCTTTATTATCCGTATACGCAACGTTAGCAACACGTTTCTTCTGAAAAAGGTCGAGGTGTTGGCACGCAGACGAACTACGGCAAGTTCAAGTCGGAGGCTTCACCACCATCGGACCAGCCCGTGTTTGACCACGCGTACTACGCGACAACCCCGCCGAGCTCGAGTCCAGAGGGAGAAGGTGCGGTACTAATATAATTTTGTGCATGCTTTTGCTTTTCCGTGTGCTTTGCGTTTTCCGTTTTGGCTGATTGGTCACGATAGTGCTCACGATAGTGCATCGACTAATTCAAATCTTGCACAGGCCAAACGAGCCCAAGTCCCGGGTCACCAACGGCAAGGTTGCTTCTCGAGTACGAGCAGCATCTCCGGAACACACTGGCAAAAGGGATGGACGCCGAGAGCTATAGTCTTCACACGTTTGAGGCCATCATTTCGCAGAGCACAGAGAATTTGGGTAAGTGTTCTTGGCGGCACGGTATGGGATCGAGTCGATAAGATCCTATATCGGGAGCTTCCCTCCACGATTGGCACGTTGAGCTGGCATGGCAATATTTCTAATTTTTCAGCAGCAGTTCCCCCAAACTCCCGCTCGACAACTCTCCCACGTCTCGGAGGCAGCGGAGGCGCTCCATCTTCCAGGGAGAGCTTCCGCATATCCCACGACGCTTCTAGAGAGCTGTCCCGGGACTCTGACGTACTCAGCGGCTATTACAGCGACTTCCGGGATCGCGGCTATCTCAGCGACCACAACTCAAGGTAAATACTTGTAGACTACTTCGGAACAATAGTATTCCCGATTACATTCCAATTCTCCGTTAGATCAAGCGGGTTTTACGAGCACCACCGCCACGCTGACAACTCTTCCAAGTCGGGCTACTTTTCAGACAGGGAGAACCGCAGCGGGTACTACTCTGACAGGGAGATGCAGGGCAATGCTCATCACCATCATCACCACCACAAGTACGGGTCAGTGCGACAGCAGGCTTCCGTAGAGAGCGCCGACTCAAGGCTCTGCTACTTGACCTCCTCAGAGGTAATAATACTTAGTCCTGCATTTTTTCATCCATAAAAACTTATTTTTGCATATATAAAATGGCGTCAAACACCGCACCACTACGATTGACCTCATCCCCATCACCATCACCATCACGCATATCACCCCAATATAATAATTGCATACAGTCGCATAACCTTAC
>JAHZND010003484.1:0-19255 GCA_027744115.1 Acrocyrtus sp. NNG-2020 | reverse complement strand
AACTGAAGACAGCCTGTGCTACCCCCTCCTACGATATTGGTTACACCAACAGAGCTCAAAATTTGACATCGTCTGATGTTGAAAAATATGCGCATTTGCATCAGTCACTATCAAAGAATCTTTTTTTTTGCTATTCATTCCCGATGATAAATAATTGCCATTGGTGCGCACATCCTTTATCAGCGGGCTAAGGCGAAGCAAATCGAAGATGCAGATATGTAGACAGATGTAACAATGAACATATCAGTGGACAAAACATGCAATTGCTTTGACGGTTTTAATTACTACAAACTAGCAAATTCTCGACTCGGTAGGAGAATGAAATTCAATCATCCTTTCATACCTGGTAGCCCAGCCTATTGTTAGTTCTGCCGGTATGGTGTATAATGTTTACGACGAGATTGTGTAAAGCCGTCATCATACTGTGCTTACTCTTCAGCACCAACAACAGGAACTCGTTAAGGTCAAAACCAAAAGTTGCAAAATAATTTATATATTTTTTCGCAAAAAAAAACGCTTTCACGTTTTTGGTAGTGTTTGCAGTAGTAATATGGAGGTGGGTGGTGTAATATTAGTATTGTCTAACATTTGTCCCAGTTCTGAAATACTTTTGTTTAGTCATGTCCTATTCATGCATGAACTCAGACAGAATATGTCAGTGTCAAACCGTCTCAAATACTTGTTAGTATAGCTTTGTCCTTTGGAAAAGAAAAATTTCAGTGCTACTCACTGCAGCTCACACAAGAAAGAGTGAAGTTTTGTGAGACAAATACTAATCAGATCGGTCACATCGCACCACTACCCTTTTTATATTAGCTAGTTTTAACACCCCGAGATAATTTACACTCCAAATATTGCTAAAAACATTTGATATGCTAATTTCAAAGTCCACGCTTGGAAGCTTCAAACTTCACACACTGAAAACAGCCAGGTATGACATCCCGGCAAAAAAAGTCTACTCATGTCCTTTTAGGCTTATCTGAAAAAACTTTATAATATTTGTCAAGTTTAATGCTAGTGTGCAAAGCAAAGTCATTTATGGAGGTGGGAATTTTAATGGCCCTGAAAATGAAAAATTTCATGCAGACCATTTGACTTGACCTAAGCAATCTTTTATGCTTTCCATTATACTGACAATATTTCCTCAATGATAAAATATGTTAGCACAACTAGTGAATGAATGAGTTTTTGAGAATCTAAAAAATGTGAGACCCGTCAAAGTTATGAAAATGTAATTAGAATTTAGTGGGTCTACTTGAAAAGCCACAAACTTCACATGTAAAATTTTAAATGCCCTCGCCACAAGCGAAAACTCACATCATCATGTCGTAATATATGTTTATCTACCATATCATTTATCATCCAAGCTAAATAGCAGGTAACTTATTATGACATTTGAAATTCATCCTAATCCCACCGGCAAAATAGGAAAATAAGTGCCTTTTCCGACAAATGAGAAATTGGAGAAACATAACTCATATTGTAAATGGAAAACCAATCAAAAACCTGCAGACAGGGACAGCATCAAACTAGACTCCTCCATATCGTAAAAATGTAAAAATCTCGCCCACATTCATCCATCTCCCACAACCACACACTTTTTTCTGATCACAATCAGAAAAAAAACTGAGCCAAACTCACTACCACAATTGTTGATTAAAGCAAGAGAAAATCAAGTGCATCTCTTCTCTCTGAATAAAGTAGTCTCACGGACAGGGCACTCTGCTAAATTCATGGACGCGGACCCATGCAAAGATTTTTTTATTACTTTTAAATAACATGGGATGACGAGAAGAATAATAATAGTGGATAAAAATTCATTCTCTATTTCAGATTTAAGGTTTTGTTTTGTATGCATTTAGGTTTATGGATTATATACTCCTTCTCTTGATTGCAGTTACATTAGTTTGCATACTAAACTGCCACACCATAATAAGCGTATTTCATCCAATATTGCTGCATTAACATGTCAAGCTTGAAGAAATGTGTGTAGCAGTAAAATTACTCTTTATGCGATGATGATTATATTATTTCACGCGGATTAGTGGATTCGTACTTTGAAATAAAAAATGGACACGTACAAGCTGTTTTTACCAATGCACTGTTGTGAAAGGGAGAAACAAAACTTTTTGTCTCCTCGTGCATATGTCAGCGTCGACAGATCTACAAAAAAAATTAATTGTCAGTTTGGACTTCTAAACAAAGTTCTGTGGTTGTTCTTTCCTGTCGTGGGCTGACTATGATGAAGACGATGGGTTGTGTATGCGCAGCATCACACTTAATAAGGGAATCTTTATGATTAACGCTGTGCACATTTAGGAACAGAACGAATTTTCAATGCGATGACCGCCAACATGTCAAGACTGCATGGTTATGGATATTTACGACGGTTTGCAGATTTCAGTGTCATTAAAGAATGAGTAGGCTCAAGAATGAGATACGGATTGGGATGACAGTAGCTTAAAATAAAGTAATACAAATGGAGTTTATGGATATTTACGACGGTTTGCAGATTTCAGTGTCATTAAAGAATGAGTAGGCTCAAGAATGAGATACGGATTGGGATGACAGTAGCTTAAAATAAAGTAACACAAATGGATTAATAAATTTTTAGCCGTCTTCGAGAAAAAAAAACTTTGACAAGAAACTAATTTTGATTGACCTTAAAAAAGTACGGCGCGCTGGAGAAACTGAATAAGAATGCGTGAACTAGGACACGAATAACAAATGAATGTGTTTTCTTTCCCGAGCGAGACGGTGCGGTATCCAAAGTTCAGGTTAGGGAATAAGATTTTTCTCGTTAAGATAGCATGACTATGCCTCATAAATCATAATTTGGAGGAGTTGTGGAAAAAATAGTGCCGTACCATTGCATGTTTCAGCACATTTTGGGATAGAGAAGAGACCAAAATGACAGTTTCGATAAGGTCGTTAATTTAAATAAGCCAAAGAGCGGGTAGAAGCAACGCAAACAGCTTCCAGAAATAGATATAACCTCCTCCGCAGGGTGCAAGCTGCAAATCCAGTACGGTGACTCGAAGTCATGATTTTTGTGGTGCAGTCTAGCCGTGTTATTATTGCTAAAAAATTGCTTCTTGAAAATAAATATAACGAAAGGACCGATAAATATTTGACGTGATTTAGTGACCAAAGATGGAGAGACACCGCTTGGCCAACACACTGTGTGCCATTAACTCCCAGTCCCAACATGATGATAGGAAAATCAAAAAATCATCGACCACACAGAAGGCATTGGACTAGTCACGACTTTGACCGTAAGCCGCATGTATATGCGCATAATGTTTTCGCATAAATGAAAAAATGAGAGAAAACTGAAAACAACAGAGACTACCTACCTATGTTGATGTGAATGCCATTATTACTTCATAAATGCGCCCAAGCGTTCTTCTACCCCACCAGCCAATGACAACTAAGAAATATTTTCTCATAGAAATGTCCCAGCTGCAATAGAGCTCATGAGAATGGAGATTAGAAGATAAGGAAGGCTGCGGCTGTTGTTATTGTCGGAATGATAACGTCTGTGCCGCATGTATATGCGCATTACCTACCTACGTTGATGTGAATGCCATTATTACTCCATAAATGCGCCCAAGCGTTCTTCTACCCCAGCCAATGATAAGAAATATTTTCTCATAGAAATGTCCCAGCTGCAATAGAGCTCATGAGAATGGAGATTAGAAGATAAGGAAGGCTGAGGCTGTTGTTGTCGTCGGAATGATAACGTCTGAGATAACCATCATAACGTAAATTAACAGTCATCTCTAATTGTGCTTTACTCAGTTGTTCAGGCTGAGCAGTTCAGCACAATTTACAGACTTAAATGAAGCATGTAGAAGAAATAGATATTTGACGGCTTAATTCAATTGTCGTATACAAGAATTTATACGCTGAACCTGATTCGGATCTTAAGTGCCAATTTCCCCACTTACGGACATAAACCTTTCTCCAACGCCCAGCTTCCGCTCGGGTACATGCCACTTTCATTTTTATGTTGAGGGAAAACAAAATCTAAAATGGTCGGGACGATGATGAGATGAAAGTGAAGTGTAGAAAATTCTATAGGGAGTACTCAGGAAGGGGAATCGTTCCGATATTAACTTTTCCCATAGGGGTGTGCAAAAAAGCTGAAATACCGCAAAAGCCAGTGAAAGCAGGAAATTTTTTTATGCACCAGCACCGCAATAACGCAGTAATAGAATGGGATTACATACATACATTGTTATGTAATATTAAAGACGGAACTAAAACCACTTCGCCTAGTTGGTACTGTGAAAATCTAGTTTTCTGCACTGCACAAAGAGCAGTAAATAAATGGCAGCTTTACTACTATTTTACCATTTAATGTTACTGCTTTGCAGTAAACTCAGTGATTTCTGTAGTCACTCTATCCATTCAGTTTTGTAATTATGTCGGAAATCTTGCATCAACATGACTGCAGTCTAAATTAAATGAAAATACACATAAACCTCAGGGATTTTAAATATTTATGGTTTACCCGAGGGTAATTAACTGGAAAGTTGCTTTAACATTCAACATGCAGCAGTCACGATAAAGTTACCAGTAAATATTTCCAAACGTGTAATACAAAATGGTTGTGTTTGCACTAGAACCCAAAACAAATGCCGCAAGTCGAAAAAATTCTATGGAAGTTTATTTTTCTCGACAACATCAAGTTTTCCGCAAGCACTTAGATCGAAAAAAAAGTCAATTTTTACTCTGGAGCTTGGAGCATGAACATGAACTCCAGAGATCGTCTGATTTATAGTGACTCCTATAAACGTGCTCCTTGCTCGTGTATTTTAATATGAATACCACGAATGTTT
Organism: Acrocyrtus sp. NNG-2020; assembly: GCA_027744115.1. Taxonomy (NCBI): domain Eukaryota; kingdom Metazoa; phylum Arthropoda; class Collembola; order Entomobryomorpha; family Entomobryidae; genus Acrocyrtus; species Acrocyrtus sp. NNG-2020. Next base: position 14,411 of record JAHZND010003484.1, on the reverse strand, counting down.
ATACACTGACAAATTTTCTTTCCACAAAAATACGCTTCTTCCTTAAATTAAATTTATTTTTCAGCCAAGATACTTTGTCGAATGGAATTGTGTACATATAGGTAAAGCGCAAAAACAAGGTACATCATTCCCCTTTCCCGTAGTGATATGCGTGAGTTCGAAATGTGACTATTTTATGGTGTAGCACACAAATTAAAACGAAGCGAAATGTATACTTTTCACAGTAATGGTTTCCGCTGTGTAGTGGAAATGGCTTGACGAATCTGTGCCAAAATGGGCACACGTGCATTTGTTGAGCGATATGATTATTCCTCCATTAGCTGTGGAAAATTGGGCCGAAATGTCAAGCACGCAAAATTGTCTAAGCGCCAAATCGTATGCAGAGCTTACACTAGCTAATGGAATTAGAGGATATTCGAAATAATGAGGAGCGTAAAAAGGCAAAGACTCACTGATACAATGGGCTAATGGCTCGGTATCATTGGCTTAAAGCACACATTTTTACTACAAATTGGATTGCTAGAGAATTTCACACATTGCAGGCAAACTGCAGAAGAATAAGTGTGTACGGAGCATGGAGAACCAGGACAAAAACATCCAATAAAAACAATAGACATGAATTAAAATCACTAAGCCTACCGCCCGACGACTCTGCGTTTTCTCCTTCGAGTCTGGAAAATAATGCCAGTGCCAATGCTATGACTCTGAATTAATTTTTTTTCAGACCATACGCGAGCTAATTTGTAACATGATAACTAGCAGACTTCAAAAGAATACGCATTCATGACCTCATCGCAGCTCTGTTTAGTCTGCTCTATTCTCGTAATTAATTTTAGATACAGCTACGTAAATCGCATCTTGCAAAAACAGTTTTTTGTTGAATAGTAGTAGGCAGGTTAGCTATAAAATTTTAAGTATTTTTTTCCACGTACCTCAAAGAAAGAACTTCCACGTTGCTTAAACGCTTTACCAAGCTGATGTCATCTAGATCAGAACCCCTAAGGAGAAAAAAAAATTATAGGCTATGAATTGTAGGCTAATTAGAATGAAGGAAGTCATTTCTACGGAAATGAGTTTTTAGCCAAACTTTGTCAGGCCAAGAGCTAAACAACAAAATTAAAGCTGTGAGAGATGTATGTATGAGTTACTAATCCGTATTTATGAGTACTTACCAGCAGTTAAGTTTCTTTACCGCTGACAAATCCGAGGATTTTGTGCGGGCAATAACCATATCCTCCGTTAACTTTGTCATTGTTCCTGTAGTCAATGGCTGTAAACCGAGCAAAGTCTATTTAAAACTTGAAGTTTTCACTCTGCTCATTAAAATATCCAGCTTCCACTACAGCGTACAGACTTGCTATGATCCCAACTTTCCAAGTGAATTTCAGCTTTGTTTGCCCCGTTTATTTCTCCTGCTCCTCTTCCAGTTATTTTAGTCACACGCGTACTCAAGCAAACTAAACAGCATTCGTTGACTCACTCCCTTCGGCAATGACAGTTTTTACCCAAACAGAATAAAACTGGCGATAAGGATTATCACCTCTTTTCCATTACTTATCCACTTTCAGTCTAGTCTACTCGTCTATTCCAATTTCCAAAACTAGCAAAGCGACATCCTGTACCTAATGCAGTGGTTCAACTACACGCCGTCCCCTTCTTAAGATAATCCGTTTTTTATTGACAAAACGAAAGCTTAGCAGGCAGAGCACCAATCACCAGTCAGCTTTCATTCACCCAAGATAAGTGTTTTCAGTTCAGTTGAAGTGATGACAGGACGAGTAAAAAAAGTCACGTCAGAATCGTCAGATACAAAATACTAATACACCGGTTTTCCTACCAAAAACAACACAAAACAGCCTAGTCCCTAATGATTGCTAACGCTATCCTACCCTTCAGGTGATAGTCGTCAGTCTACAGGATGTACTTCGCAGTATGCAAATGTCCTTCTTTGTTACAGAGAATTTTAAAGTCAGACCACAGACTATTCAGTTCAAACGGAAGTGTAGAAAGCAGTGTTCTTTGCTGGATTTCAGGTAGCACCAGGAAACTCACTAAAATTTAGATTCTTTGTTTTAGCTGGCGATTGTCCTAATCAGTTTGACTGATGCTAACATACCGTGAGCCATATCGACACGCTTTAATCTAAACAATTATTTTATTGTGATCTATAAACCGATTGTTTCTATGATATCATTTCCATTTTTATAAAAGTCTTCAAGTCTCCCAACTAGCACCGTACTTTTTCACGATTACTTGATTGATTCCTGCTAGATTTTAACTTTCTACAGAGCAGTGGACAGCAGATCCCGTAAAAAAGTTTACGATCATCACGAAAACGTTACTTTTTTGTCTTTGTTTGTCTCTCTTTATGCTTCATCAGTCATCAAGGTAAAAAATAATTTGAAATATGTAGTCCTTGCAAATTGAATAGTTATATTGCTGTAATTGGATGCACTGTAGAAGTCCGCTCTTTTTTATGACAATTCCCTTTTCATGACTTGGCTGCTCACAGCAGCCAATAGTTCACGAAAGTAAGTCTGCCCGAAATGATCTGTTGTGATCCTATTAGTACGCTGTGCAAATTCATACTAAAGCCATTCTCCTCTTGACTGTCCGTCTTCCTCCAAAAACAGGCTTGAAAATGCACATGCACACACGTCTCCCTACTCCCTGGCAGAGTACATGAATAGGAAACTGATGATATTGATTTACAATTTGTTCTGATTTTGATTGCCCCACGAAATTTTTTTTGAAGGACTGACTGCACAAAATTTTCATTCAGCTTAAGAGCACAATAGTAGTGGGATCCTCCACGTTTAACAATGCACACGATTGAAAAACGCAATAATGTAGCGCAAACAAAAGGAGCAGTCTATAGTAATACTGATGGTGGCGATTAGGAGTTTGATTGTGTTAACAACAGGAATGATCCAATACAATAAAGTTAACAATACAATTCAATGTAGTGTCTTGAAAGGCTTTAAAGTGTGTGCGCGGCTTTGTTTAACTGCGCCTGGGTAGAGAGAAGGTACAAAAATCAGAGATGTGAGATATGTGATGCCGAGATTGGTACATGATATTAAAAAAAATTTGCAAATGCAAAGTGCTAAAGTATATTATCGCTAATGTTCGCCAAGTCGCCTATACAATGACCATGGCGAGGGGAGGAGGATGAATGAAAAGTTGAAAAAGGATTTTTCACGTTTATATCTCGTCACATCTGTCTGCGTTAATTGTTAGGTTGTTGTTTTCAAAATGTACTGTTCTATATTGCCGTGTACATGATGTCTGGTGTGCTGCTAAAGATAAATATTTATAGTACCTTTTTAAGTATTTTAGATGATTTGCTTAACGCCACACAAGCACCAAAAACCAAGGATGTACACTATAAGCAAAACACCCACTACATATAGTCAAAAATCGCTTACACTTATTTTCGCGATGTGCACATTTTAAACACGGTCGTGTATGAAAGGGCTTTTGCAGAGAGAAGTGCTGCCTGAAGTTTCGAAGAGATAACAATGTGCAAGGAGCAATAATGCTTTTGCTTGCTACTAATCCTAACATTAAAGATAAATATTTATAGTACCTTTTTAAGTATTTTAGATGATTTGCTTAACGCCACACAAGCACCAAAAACCAAGGATGTACACTACTATAAGCAAAACACCCACTACATAGTCAAAAATCGCTTACACTTATTTTCGCGATGTGCACATTTTAAACACGGTCGTGTATGAAAGGGCTTTTGCAAAGAGAAGTGCTGCCTGAAGTTTCGAAGAGATAACAATGTGCAAGGAGCAATAATGCTTTTGCTTGCTACTAATCCTAACAATAGCTGTAAGATGAGAACTTTTAGGGGCTTGATTCGAAGAATGTGGGCTGTGAATTCCGATTGTGCTGAGCAGATTTGTAAACCCTTCTTCTTTTATTGCATGTACTTTTATGTAGTTTAAATGGAGCCAGTGTAGAGTGCTGAGTGTTGACTGACGGTTAGGCGATGATGATGCTGATGATGAGTGTTGCTGCTCACTGACAATGAGAATGTTCTTCGGGAAATTCAGCACAGGTTTTACTTGTTTTTGTACCTTCTCAGGAAAAATCCTATAGGTCTAGGTGATGCGATTCCTTTTGCGTATGAGAGAACAATCAACACATTTATAGTGATTTTTGCACGAATAATAAATATTATGCTTCCTTGTTTTTAGCCACCAAAACCAAAGCCTTTTTTAAGAAAAATTAGTAAATAGTTCTCCATTTATTACGGTTGCACATCTAATTCACACACTGTTGCGGAACTCGTCATGAGAAAAACTAGAGTGTGCGCTGCACAAAGTGTGGCTGCAGTTTCAACAATTGCGAGGAAACTTTTTACTGTTATTGCACACCGAAATTGAGCTTAACAAAAAACTGCCGATTTAATTCCGTCCACAACCCCAACTTGATAGTAGCATTTGATATTGACGTACCCGTAGCTTTTCATTGCGCACACATGAAGACGTTATTATTCCCACATATCGTTACATTTTTATTGCAAAGTACTATGGCTGAAGCAACAACACAATGAAATTGAAATGCACCAGTCCAACAGCTATTTAAGTTAGTGAGTGGGATAAAAAAGGGATAATTGTGTGCAACAAGCGCTGTGTGAAATGCTTTGTGTTCCGACAGAACTCAATCTCACAATTTATACCTACAGTTAAAAAATGTGCATCTTTCTCTCTTCCTAAAAGTCTCATCTGGTTCTGTAAAAAAGTGAGACTAGCACTATACTGCATACTGCATGCATCGTGCATTAAATGTTAAAGCAAAATGCAAAACCCGTGGAGTCACAGACCTAAAGAGGGAGAAGAGGGCTGTGGTTTATGCATGTACGTCTATTATGCTTTCGTTCTTGGGGATGACTAATTCTTACTTAAGAAGTTCAAGCAAAATGCACACAATACATAAAACGATATGGACAGCCTGTCAGAGGCATGGTAGGTATTATTAAAGCTATACTTGAGAAGTGCCAGTACCAGTGGTAGGGTGATAGTGTCGGTCTCGGTATTATATGGTAGCTTGCTGTATGTACATATGTGGAAAGAAAGTCTTTGATCCTGAGAAAAGATATAAGGCAGAAACAAAGGAATTACGGGATAACGACGGGAGGAGCAGAGCATATTTATTTCGTAATACCCTTTTCCTCGCATGCATGAATGTTAAAAAAAGTTTATGGCTCTGCAGTACCTATAATTTCTATTTGAAAATATAAGATGTTAGCACGCTATATAGGTGTGGTGTATGAGAAGAGATGAAGATGAGGTAATCGTAATACTAAAATGCTCTGGTGGAACTTATTCCGTCTTCTTTGAGAAAAACATTGCAAGTTAGTCGGTGATGATGAGAGTGGTGAAGCGACGGACATTTAAAACTATTACAATTATGCCAGCAAATACAAGCCATTAGTGCCATTACACATTTTGCCTGGAATTGAAATGTAGAATTTGAATATTATTTTGTAGATTTTTGCTCTTTTATCACCTTCCTAATGTAGTTTAAAATGGTCATACAACTTTTTCCATACGAAGAAATCGGAATGACGCAAACGATTGTCTCATGTTTGCATATTTACTTGAGGATTACCTAGAAGTCCAGTACAACCTTATTCTTTTAGAGTAATACAAAAGGCTTCACTGAATGTATTGAATTTTATTATCAGGCCCGCTCGCTAAAAAAACTTTATTGTAATTGACGTAGTTTAATTGAGAAATTAAAAAAATGTATTCGATAAGTAAGCACTCAAGTATAGTTTGATTAGTAGGTACTGCTATTGAAGGATCATCAAAAATCTGAGTAAAGTATTCGGTATTCATTCACGACTATGACCATCTAAATATGAAATTGCATGAGCTGAGCTGTAAATTAAAATGGTCGCGTTCTTCAAAGATCAAGTGGCACTCTGCTTTGTGCTGTACCGTTCCTTGCATTTGGATAATCGGGGGATACTGGGATAAGCGCCAACTTCACACATGCAGCTATTGAGCTGGGCAGAGGACAGCAGCAGAGAGAGCGAGCAGAGAGAGTAATGCAAAATACACGAAGTCAGTTCAGTAGTCAGTAGGCAAGTCGGCATTTTCCCTTTCCCAATGATTGATCCACTTTTACTGCACTGCTGATGCAATGCAACTGTTCTCATGTTGGTAAACCACGTTGTATGCTAATGCTTATCTGCTATTTAGCAAGTTGGGAAGCTTTGAAACTTTGTAAAATCAAGTTGTGAAATATTTTAACTACTTTAACTTACTTCATCGTCACTTTCACTGCCCTGTTGTCGTTGGACTGGACTGGTGAGAGCCAAGTTTACAGTGAAAGCATCTGTCTTCTGTGAACTTGGATTTTGGATTTGTATTTTAGTTAAAGGTAGGTTAATGTAAATAGTAAATATTTGCTATTAAGGGACCTCAAGCAGTCGCATCATAACAAACCAAAAATACATTTTTCATCGATCAGCTGTAGCTTTTTTAGGTTTAATTTTGGTTGAACGGCATCGATGTGTTTTGAAACTTTGTAAAATCAAGTTGTGAAATATTTTAGCTACTTTAACTTACTTCATCGTCACTTTCACTGCCCTGTTGTCGTTGGACTGGGCTGGTGAGAGCCAAGTTAACAGTGAAAGCATCTGTCTTCTGTGAACTTGGATTTTGGATTTGTATTTTAGTTAAAGGTAGGTTAATGTAAATACCTAGTAAATATTTGCTATTAACGAAAGATGCTTGGCTTTTAGGTCAATACTTGTATATTGCACATATAGTACTCAGCTGATCCAAAAGTGGAGAAAGCGAAAAGAAAGAAGTAAACCTTTTAGTTTTGTTTGACTAACAATTCTGAACTTGCTGATCGAGTTTCTCATTCTCAATTCCTGGAGTTTAAGTTTGAAATTAATGTAAACTGTATCGTTATCGTTGTATTTACTGGGTATCTGAAGAAGAACATTTTGTTTGTCGTAGGTACTGCTGGGGGTTGAGAAATCCATTTTAAAGGTCAACAGTCAAAGGAAGCTTCTAAAAGGATCATATAATGGCTAACTCTCGTTCTGCAAATGCGATGGAAGCTCAAAGAAGAGTGCAAGATGAAATGGGAAGCCTCATCAATGAAATTGATAAGAGTCACTTGAGGCATATTCAAGTAAGTGTATATTCTTAATAGTAATATGTAGTGAAAGTATCAGTTAAAATTATTACAAATTATTTTAGTTTTGGGACTGGTTATTTGAATAAATATGACATTAATGAACTTTCAGAGAAAAATGCACGAATGTGCTGCTAAATGTTGTGCCAATGAGACAGCATCATTAGAGGATACTCATGGCTGCATTGAAAGATGTTCAGTAAATGTTCACACTGCACAGGATTATGTACAGAAAGAAGTTGGAGCATACCAGGTAAGACTCGAATTTTTGGTAATATTAGTTGTGCCACTAAAAGCTACGAACTCAGATTCTGTAATTTTCATTCTTTTTATTGAATGTTTACTTACTATTTACAGGAGCGACTACAACGGTGCGTTCTGGACTGCCAAGATAAATCTAGGGATAAATTAACCCCAAATGCTTCCGACTCAGAGGTATTTCTGACTTATTTTTAATTGTCATGTTATACGATATGCATTATAGCTGAAGTTGCTTTCAGATTCAATTTCTGTTTATCCTTATCTTATTCTATTATCATGATCATGGTACTAAAAATTATTAAGTATGAGTTGAGCTATGGCATTTTCTTGTTTCAGATTGAGCGTCTAAAAGATGAGTTCGAAGTTTGTTGCAGTTAGATGCGTTGACGATAATCTGAAATTGTTGCCAAATCTTTTGAAGAGAATGAAGGCGACATTGGATCAAACTAGTCAGCAAATTATCAAATGAAGGGTAAAATAACGAAGTCTTCATAATGAGAGTACAATTATTGCCACATGAAAGTTATGGCTTGAGTGAAGCTTTAACATAACATTAATCAATCAAGACTCAGGTCCAGCATAAAAATAAAGTGTTCCTAGTGGCAGTAATTATATTTCCAGCTTTTCTTCAAAATTGTTCATTATTCAAGTATGATTTTTCACAGAAGAATGTTGTCAAACTTCTACATTCATTCAGCATTGCTTTAGGTATATGTATTTATAGCTAGGCGCCATCACTCTAAAGAAAAGAGATATGAGTGAAAGTAGTTATGTCATATCATACAGAACCAGTAAAATTGTTTGGTGAATGATTTTGACTAGTATATTTAATATTTAAATAGTTAGCTTTATTCCTTTACTAATGTTATTGTGATAGACATTTACAAATTAGTAACCTTTTGTTAGTTTTTTTGTAATAAATATAGACAATATCAATGATATCGTTATACCATGTTAAAGTGAAAGCTCGTGCTTAAACTCTCATTATTTTCACTAACTCCAGAAACAGTTAAAACATTTCGTCATTAGTTAACATTCAGTTTGTCTAACTTCAGCCTTTCCGGAAACCATTGTATTATCCACTTCCATGTATACATACATTCCTACTTCCTACAAAAGGTGTGGACCAGGACAATACACATGCATGAAACACGTAACAGATCGAGTGATGAAGTGTGCGTATAGTTCAAGAGAAAAGGAGGTTTCCCCAGCTGTTTCCCCTTCTACATTTACCGTTCTCTACATCGCTGTTGTATACTAGAATAACTCGTGTCTCACTGAAGGCAGGTTGCTTGCATGCTATAGCGCACATGGTGATTCCATAATGTGTGTCCGTCCACCACCAACCAATCCCATTTCCAAAATATATTTGACTATGACAATCCTGCCATATTTTCTACTTGACGTCTATGATCATGTCATGTGTACGCAGCCATTATATATTGTACGTGTATTGTTTCCGTAAGTAACTGAAAGTTCGTCATTCTATACGGTCTCCTTTCTCCTTGCCTTCTGAAGAAAAGTAGGTAAGTTGGAACAATGAGAATTTTTTATTTTCCTATTTCAAACAATTTTTGCTAGTTTGCTATAGAAAGTGAAACAATTGTGAGTGTTCTGTTGTTGCGGTAAGCTTACTTCCGGTACAGATTTATCCGGTTATTTTGATCAAACATACAACATACAAATATACATACAGCTAAAAGTAGAAAAGACAGACAACAGTCTTTGAACTTGCATTTCTTCAGTCTGTAAGATAACGATGATGTTTTCCACATGTACAGTTTCGGAATATTGTACTCGTGGCGCTTGGAGACACACTGTGGAAACACACATACATACCTACTTATAAGTAGGTGCATACATGTATATACGCATCCGGTACTCTTCTAACTCGATAATTCAGCTCGTTAAGATCATCCTACGAAAAACAAACTCAAAAGTCTGAAATCTGAAAATAATGCGAGCACTATGGCTAGTGCCTAAGAATTTGAACTTCTAGCAGCCTTGTCGCTGTTTCTTCTAAGATATTCAATGTCCTTGAATCTTTTAAAACATACCTAGTCATTTTCACGAGTTTTCACATGTGCATCTATTCCATGTGTACTGTGTCGTGCACCAGACTGAAAGTATATTTTCTTCCTTCATTTTTTTGTAAAGGAATATTTAGGTAGATTTGTACACGTGATGCTTATCAAGCAGGAGATATAATGCAGTACAAGCTATTCGCGGGGTTGATATAGGTTCAAGAAATAGGAAAATAATTGGAGTGCAGTTTCATTTTTTATTATATATTTTTATAGCGTACTTCTCTCGTTTACTGCGAATAGACTTTCGAAGTAGTGTAAAATTGTAAGTTAGCACTTGCAGACGCTTCCACATTTGGTGCCGGTTTTTGAACAAAGTCGTGGCAAATTGCACATTTTACTGAATTTTACACAGTAACAAAATAAATCAACTGTTTAAACGTGGGCTTTGTCTAAATCTGAATCTGAATACAAAAGTTTCTTAATTCACTCAGGTGTGCATAAATACAAATTGTTTTTTGCATTATTTATGAATTTCAATCTATAGCGCAAAAGCGATTCTTCCCTCTTTCCCGTTCTTTGAACCAGAACAAGGAAATTGCACATCTTCACATTTACATCTGAAATCTGTTCTATCCTGATGGCTCAAACTCTCGAAGTGGTAAGATAAAATTGTATTCTATTCTCCATTACCTACCTTCGCTTCACGTCTGCTATAAACAGAGATGTGACTGTGTCGGCTTTTCATAGCATTTTCCATTTCCTATAGTGTGGGTTAGAGACAATAAAAGAGAGTAAATCTTTTTACTATTGTTATGTCGAATGCGATTGCATGATGATTGTAAGTAACAATTTGACTTTGCCAAGTGATGTCCACATTTCGCTTCTGGTTTATACTAGAATTAAAACAGCAATAATTTAATCCTCTCTGCAACACCAGAAAAATATTAATAAGTTAATTAGTTAATATTTATGTAGACGGGACGGACTAAAAATAATTAATCAAACAGGTTTATTATGATCTCACTTACTACATGGATACATTGAGATTAATTTCAAGTTTACTTTTGCCCATAACCCTATATTTATATGATTATCTATTCGTTATATACATTTCCAATTTGCAGAGATAAATTCCAGTACATTAATCCGATTTTGCAATGATCGATGAAGCGGTGCAAAGTAAAATGACCTTGCATGAATATTCTCGCCTATTTAAAACTATTAATTACATTAATTGCGCAGTCATCGTCATCCACGCATAAAAAGCAGTCGCTAAAAATTTTACTTAGGAAGTACATACATCGCATCGTACAAAGGAAAAACAGGTCGAACGGAACGAGTACGGTCCGACAAGTAAAACTAATTTAATATACAGCTGGGATTACTGATAGTGAGATAAAATGCTGGAGAGTACACGTGGAAATAAATTTATGTAAGGATATGTTCGTGTTTGACTCGTTGATTCTCTTGATTTGGTACCTTCCTCGTTATTGGCTCCTCTTTACTGGCACGATTAACCAGAATAGCAGGTCTTGTCCTTGTCCTTGATTTCATGCAAAGAGGGATGAGAGGATAGAATTGTCTGGAGATTTATTTTAGTCATCTCGGAATTTATATTGCATAACTTTTATCCCGGTATGGTATGGCTTGCTTCTTGTATGAATTTTTTATCCAGCGTTTTCTCCAGCAGTATAATAGCTGACAGATCTTCAGCAAGTCTGCAAGCTTAGGATGAAATTTTAAATTTCATAGCAAAATATTTTCCATTGCATTGACACACTTTTTCTCCATGAACAGGTATCAAAGGATAAAGTGGAAGTATTCATTTGTTAGGGAACTGAACGCTCAGCATAGCATCATTCATCACTACCATTGTTTCGTCCTTGCTCATGGTCAGGGTCAACCGGTCAAGAAAGGTTGATGGCAGTTTACGCTGTGTAAATGCATACTGACTGTAATACGCATTTGAAAGTAAAAGAGAAACCTTTTTCAGCTTGCTTTGTCAGCAGATTATGCCGTATTTGATTTACTTTCTTTCACGTACATGCAACGTTTTATGTGTTTGCTTGTAAGGAATGGAATTGTGGTTACACTTTAAAGGAAATGAAAGTGATGGTTTTGGAAATTTTTTTAATGAATTGTGCAACGTAATCCTCTTGAAGATTCGGCATGTGACCCCATTCAATTCAGTATAATTAAGTCTCATACACTTTCTACGTTGCACTAGTTACATAATCGCTGGATAGAGTGACAATGGCAGTGAATTTTACAGGGGTAAAGTGACTGTCTTTGCAAGGTTAAAGCTGTGATTGAAAACACATAATGACTCTTCAGCTTTCTATCGGTATTTGTATGACAGCAAGAAGGATGCTGCGAGTGCAGCTTGTCCTTGTGCTTGATTGCTTTGAGTAGTCAATGTACAAATAATTGCAGTAGATATAGTTTCGACAGATAAGGAGACTCTAGCATCGACCTCTCCTGATTCTATGGATGAGGCTGAGATTTTTCCNTATTTGTATGACAGCAAGAAGGATGCTGCGAGTGCAGCTTGTCCTTGTGCTTGATTGCTTTGAGTAGTCAATGTACAAATAATTGCAGTAGATATAGTTTCGACAGATAAGGAGACTCTAGCATCGACCTCTCCTGATTCTATGGATGAGGCTGAGATTTTTCCCCATTTAACGCCCAACTGGATTAATCTCTATTAAGATAGTTAATCATTTTCTGCGCTTCAGTACTTGCCACTTTTATTACAATCTTTCACATACCTACCAAAGTTTATTTCCAGTTCCAGCTTTCCGACTCTGTTAGTAAATGCAAAATGTAAGTATGGAATGGAGATTGAGACAGTCTTCATGCAAGCCTAAACTTTTTTGTAAGATCCAATCCAAACTGCGTCATCCGCTCATCCGCATCATTACACTCTGTTGAAGCCACAGGCTGACTCTCTGTGCATCCTCTAGTCTTTAGGGCAATTTTCATTTGTAAAATATCAAATATTGAATATTGCGTTTCATTTCGTACAATGTGAGGTGCACGCTATATGTTTCAGAGTAGTTACTTCTCCGTTTGTTGTATGACTCTCTGTGCATCCTCTAGTCTTTAGGGCTATTTTCATTTGTAAAATATCAAATATTGAATATTGCGTTTCATTTCGTACAATGTGAGGTGCACGCTATATGTTTCAGAGTAGTTACTTCTCCGTTTGTTGTACATAGTCAATATAGTGGAAAAGGAGGCCGAACAACAAGGCTTCATCCTAAAGTTTTACGCAAACTTTACAAAAGCGATTTAGTCTTACCGGAACAGTGCCGAAAACCAGTCGCGGCTCTACGTCCCCTAACCTCTGCAACTCTGTTTCGTGAGTTCTTTTTTTCCATGATTTTATAATTGCATTTCACGTGTTATTCACTATCACCCACCACATGTATAAGTAGTTTTTTGCAAAGTGCATAGGTAATATAGTCTTTAGCATTGCAGATTGATACTAATTGTTTTACTTTGCACTTCACCAGACCGTCATCTTTATCATTAGCACCGTTTATCTGAAACCTTGTTGTAATATTAGACAGTATTAAGCTAGTGGGTTATCGCGTTATCAGTAAGGGATATAGCATAGCTATCAGAATAAACCATAATATCAGAAAGGGTGTAGGTGAACCTATTATGTAATAATTGTCTTTCCATAGATTTCTGAAATTTTCGCAACATACAGTTTTTTTATTTTTTATGCTCATTACCCCACTCCCAGTTTGCATAGGTAAGTAGGTACCACATCGCATGCACATCGCAGTTTCTATCAGTAATTTCAATTAATACCGTTTTATTTAATAATAGGCATGTGAATTCTTTGTTTCTTTTGTTATTTATTGATTTGTACGTGTTTCTATATTTTATGCAATTATCTGCGTCGCCACTTTTTAATTTAAACTATTTCCCGTACAGTACATAAAGTAACTTTTAGGGCTCCTATAGAGAACTGGAATGCATTTAACTTGCGGATTGGATGCTATTAAGTACTGAAAATGTTTAGAGTAAACAATTTTGAAACTAAAACCATCTTAAGATCCATTTTCTTTTTATTTCTGTTGTCAGATTATTTGTGTGGAAGCCTAACTGACTCTTGGGTAGTGCAGTGCAGTAGACTTTGTTTTCCGTTGTTTTTTATTTTCATACGCTTGTGTTGTAATCATGGAGTGGCTTGGATTTGGAGCGAAGGTACCTCTAATATTTGAATTTTAAATAAATTTTAAATACTAACTTTTAAAATCTGGTTTGAACTATTAAAAATATTAAACACGCTCGTCCCTACTGCATGTTTTTACACTTTTGTCCTTGCGCACGAAATTTTTCCTGGTCTCTGCCTTTCCTCTAGTACGTCCTTTCATTATGCAATTTACATCCCGTTGCTCCTTTTCCAACGACGCAATAATAAAAACGCTTACCCGTTCATTAATTGCAGATAATGCTAATACTTAGGTTTATACGAAAACTTTAATTTTCAGGCAATGACCCACGAGAAGAGAGCAGGTTCTCCTCATGAAGCAGCAGAATTTGCTGCGATGACTAAGAGGGATGCTCAAATCAGAATGGACCATGAGCTCAAGGAGTTGGTCACGCAGTGCAATGCGGAAGAAAAACCGGTAAGTCAATTTCTATGAAACTGAAACTGCAGTTCAATTGATTTCCCTAAACATTTAAATGACTTCCGAAGAAAAGCGAAAACGGTACAAATATCTCCATATTACATATAACGCATGTAGTCTACACTTATGAATGTGGTTACAGTTTATGATAGGTTGCATTTGTCATTTTTCTGCGAACCGGTTCACTCGAGCAGCATCAAGAAAAAACTTCCATTTTCAAGAAACCCTCAAAATGAACGGTTGTAAAGACAGGCAGGTCAATTAACTTTACGAGCTGGATTCTTCAGTAATTCTAGTCATTTTAATC
>JAHZND010003483.1:0-19437 GCA_027744115.1 Acrocyrtus sp. NNG-2020 | reverse complement strand
TAGAAATCCCTTAAAAGTAATGACAACAATAATAATCTCATGTCAACACTACGATATTATGTCTATCATGTCTATGATAATAAAAATGATAAAAATGAGATAGTTGTAGAAATAAGGCATTTAAAGACGCGTTTATGCCAAGAGGTCATATAAGTAGCATCGCCTCTTCACTTGGAGATAAGTACAACGCTTGCCTCCTTATTTCAATGAAAGATGGCATGGCTGCATCCTCCTTTGCCTAGCCCATGAAAGACTTAAAAAGATCACAGGTGATTGCGTCAATCCTGCTAATCAGGCGTCAAACCATATGACAATAATATACAAAAATACAAGTTCTGCAGTAATCATCTCCAGCTAATCACTAAAGCATGTTTAAGTAAAATTAGCAAAATTTTGTAACTAATGTACAGATAGAGATTGTCTCACTCTACCCCATATACTAATGTATACTGATTTAATGATGGCATTTAGCGAGCGACTGTTATGCAAGTGGACAATAACTAATCGGGTTCTGCGAAATAGTTCAATGATGTTTTGGTTTAGTACGGAATGAAGGATTCAGTACACTGTAGCGGTATCATTTGGTCAAACAGGAAAAGATGATATTATGTGAATGTGCAATGATCGACAATATAGCTGGTTTTTGTGGATGAATTTTTGACCTAACTAAAAAATTAATACTGGAGAAGAGCAAGCAATGAAAAAAGAGCTGTTATGTCGGACAAAGCCAAAATAAGATTGTATGGTGCACAGCGTATTACTCTAGTGCTCTAAAAGTCTAAATTAATTAAATTTATGCGGAAAAGTCATTTCCTGTAAACTATTGTAAGGCTGTACTTTTACTCCGCACCAGTGAACCTTTTTCCTCGTTCCAGAAAATATGCAGAGTTATAAGAGGACGCTTCCGGCAGATATTCTGGAGGATTTGAGTGTCACATTACTTCGAAGTACAGCTAATCCATTTGCGTTCTCTCATCCAAAAATATTCACTCGTGCTCCGGCTAAAAACAATGTGACGGTTTCTCTATATCCAACTTTGAACTTTTCATCCAATTAGATTAAGTAGCAACACTGCCAAAGGATACAAATGTATAACAATGACGCCACTCTATTTTCTTTATCTAAGGACAGCTGCAATATACAGGTAGGTCGATGGTATAGTCTGATTCTGATTTCGTTCACTGAATTGTTTTTGACAAGATGTATGAAAATTTTAATTTGAGTGAAATGATTTAACATATCTCAAATTAATTAGGTCGGTGCTACAGTAATTTAGGAGTAGTTATCGAAATTTAAAAAAATCAGCTCTTGCTCATTCCCTCACTCGCATATTTGAAATGACAATTAAATAAGTGCAACTGTTTGTGAATAGCTGCATAAATAGAGTTATGAGATGAAGACAAAGGAAAACTGTAAGCTTGGCGAGTAGGTCTGAATAGAAAAGAGTTTTTAATGCCAGAGGCAGACAGAGCAAACTGGCAAACACAACATTCAACATTTATGCATATATTTGCAGAAGGGAGTAAAAGTAGCAGTTTGCCCAATTGTATAAAGAATGGGATCGGGATCTGATGACAGGGCGGACCAGATCCAATGCACCAGCGAGGTGACAAACGGAACTTAGAGAGAAAAGGGAAGGGGTTATGTTTCAGCTCTAGACAGCTCCAGACAACTTTCCGTACACATATTCTAATTTATAGGAGAAAAGACTGGAGGCATTGTTTTGCCTCTTGTGTGAAAATGCGATTTGCTTGTTAGCCTACGAAAGCAAAACAAAAAAATTGTAACATCTGACCCTACCCTCCACTCTCTCTCCTGCGCGGAGGGTGTTATTGTAAACCGTACGTCCCTAGCCAAACAAACCATTTTCTACAAAGTTTGTTTTTCCTGATTTCATTTGAAATCTGGAGAATGCTCATTTTTACACCAGTGTCGGATCTCCACTGATGCACAATGCGCCGAAAGCAGGAAGGAAGGAAGGGATGATAATAAGCTCCTGTTTAAAAAAGGAACAATATGAAAGCCGAATAAAAACTGGGATCAAATGACATGAATTTTATTCTATCCTATTTAAGACGAAATCTGATCAGAGAGTGCTGCCACAATAGAGTGGAGCTGTGCCACTGTGTCTTTTTCTAACTAGCTGGTGCAGTAACAAGAGTGCCAATCCCAGTTATAAATTGCTGCCATATAATTTTGTTGTCAGCAGTCCAGCCCATATAGTCTCACTCCCTATAGTCTGCGCTGTAGCTATTGTGCTAATTTTTTTTTGATATTTTAACAATTTCTCAAGAAGTGGCCATTTCGTTATAGACAGTGTGCAGTACATCTTAGTCGCAAAATCTGCTTTCAGCCATTGCATTTCGTCACACCTAAGCGTGAGTGGTGGGTGGGAGATTAGTTTTTTTAAAAAATGAATTATAACTTGGAGGAGAAATAGATTGCTTCACTTAATGAAGACAAATTTCTACGCTTTTTCTGCTGCCACTATCTACCTTATGCAGTGTGGCAGTAGCACCTACGTCAGTGCACAAGAAGAGTGCCACATCGAAATCAGTATATGCCACCACCGCTACCACTGCCACTACCACCATCGACCCTTTTTTTGTCTCCTTCTCTGCAGCAGTAGGCTCTCGGTGTGTTCTTTTACTCTGTCCATGTCCTTTTTTTATGAGGATGAAAAATAAATGGTGAAATGGAATGGCTTGTTTTTCCATTTTCCCTTCTTTACTCTGTTCTGCCTTTCAGAGACTCTCTCTGTAAAGTTGCCTACTCTTTTTAAGCGATCTCTTTGCTCCAGCAGCCAGAGCCAGCTCCACTTTGCCTTAGCTCCACACTCGTGACGTAAAACACAATTCATTTGGGCGAGGAGAGAGATTGGACGAATCTGTTTTATTCTTCCACCACTTTGTTCTCTTCTCTCCGTTTGGTTTCGTTGCACGGAGAATCTAACAAACTCATTTTAACTTGCAACATTACCCTGATCTGATCCGCATCGCATCGTCACTCACATCACATCATCTCACTCAAGGACTTACTTATTTCCTTCAACTGTGCACTCACAAACTCTCAGTGATCAGCTAATGTGCATATGCTCTCTTGTCAGAACAGTTGTCAGTTGAAACGTGTGCAAAAGACTCTAGCCGATGATAAAAAAGTCCATTTGAGAAACTCGGTTTGACAAGCAACTTGACTTTCCGTGAAAAACTTTCTCCATTTTTTTCTGACGTCGTGATTCCAGTTGAAAACTTTTTACTTCACAGGGAATAGATCAGCAAGGCAGCAAAAGGTAAGTACAATTTATTTCTTTTTAGTTGTAACGCACACTCGGCATCTATTATTTAGGCCTTCATTTTAACTTTAATTGCAGATTAAGTAGATATGTAACTAAAAAATTAAAATACGCCATTCACTCCAAAAGTTTTCATGTAGGTGGTGGCGTAGGTATAAGCGCATAATTGCCAAATGATACGTTTACTTCTAGAATGGCAATTTCCTAAACTATTTCAATTTATTTTTATAGATGAGTACAAAATAGTTAAAAAGTGCATGCCGAGGTTTCAAAGGGTTAAAGAAATTCCCCTAAAATTATTTATTTGTTTGCTATAACCCTCTTCACTTTAATTCCTTAATTGTGGGTGGTTATCTTTCGCTAATCTGTAATTGTAGTGCTATAACTTGTAACTACAAATTAGGGACTGATTGTAGGTGTAATTTTAGTCCAAAGGACTTATTATGGTGACTCACCCCATGTAATTTTGTTCTTAACCTGTGCAACCTCCCCAATTTTCGGAGAGGGTGGGTTAAATGATGCCATTTTGAGGATAAAGCACACTCACCAAATAACTGTAGTTATCGTATCAGGTGAGTAGAGCAGAACACACCTTCTGTTGAGGTGGCAAGCACCCATTATACCAGCCCATCACAAAGAAAAAGTATATAATTTTCCTAAATCTGGCATAAACGCACCTACTTGGCAATGAGAATGAAAAAATACCTAACTTGTCTTGGAAGAGAAATGGAGAGCCACATAAAAAGAAACTTTTAAAGGAAACCAAGTCACATAATTATTCGTCTACAAAAAATATTTTCCAGTCATGATATTATATTGATAGCCCGATGAAGGTATGTAACAGTCATACAGCAAAAGTAGTTATTCCAAATGAATGAAAACATGCTATCTCGCAGCCTGGTTGCGGAGGATTAAAAGCACAAACAGAAACTCATCATCATAAAGGTAATTATCGCAAATCACCAGACATTCTCTTCAATAACGTAGGCACTCTTTTCGTTTGGGATAAGAAAAAAGAAAGAAATTTTTTTCTGACGTGAGTTGATGTAATGGCAATTAAAAATGAAAGAGTTCATTTTCATTTTATACATACGAGGCAGCATCCCACTAACAAATCGCTTAAAATGAACTTGTCAGGACGTGTTTAAGTTAAAAAAAATTTTTATCGTTTCTGGTGCAGTTAATTTTCACTCCAGAAACAGAAAAATAAACCCATTAATTTTTATTTCATCAAAGTTTTGCTGGCTGCTATAAGATCCATAATAGTAAAAGCTGTAGGTAAATTGTCAACAGAGTGCATATGGCTATTTTTCTGGGGACGTTTTGTTTATGTAAAAAAATATCTCTGGAATTTAAAGTTTTTCGCTATGTTTACCTATCTCCTTGCCTTGCCACAAGGTTCAATAAAAGTGCAACGTGACCTTAATGACGACTTCACGTCCTTTTGGATCTTTTGGCATGAGCATAACTACACGAGCTCTCATTAAAAGACCACTTGTTCAAATCGCTGGCAAAATATAATCTGCAGCATTTTGCATTAAGCACTTTTTATTGCCTTTTCCAGTGCATGTTCTTCTGACTGAGGGTGAAAAACTGGGTGGTATTTTGGTAGTAGTTGCTGACAAAGTAGAATAAGTGTGACAATCAAGTAGTAAATTTGAATTGATACTGTTCTTTTTTACGAGCAGTCAGTAAGTACCTAAATATTATGCAGCCGGCCCCACAATCACTTTCCTTTTTGCGGGGTGATGCTAATCGCAGATAATTTGCGAGCGCTTGCAGCTTTTCGCTCCCATAAAAGATCATATTACTTGTAAATACACGGGCAATTCTGGAAAGTCGGTGATTTTTATTGTAAAATGAATTGGATGAATGAGAGTAAGAAAAAAATATTTTGTAATAAAATGGTGCGAAAAGTTGCTAAAAAACTGCACAAAAATACTCTTTGCGTATCGCAGATGTTTAAAAACGTGATATATGGAATGTTTTTCACTTCGATGAGAATGTGGCAACTCTCTTCAAAAATATTTTATGATGTAAACATTTACAGTTCACTGCTTACAGCAACGCTCACTGTTTACATTACATAATTTTTTGCGCAGTCAAACTGTCTATCCAGCCAAAACAAAACAATTTGAAAGGACATTTTTCACTCTGGCAGCTTCACTAATTGAAATTACAAGAAGATCCGAGAACATATTAAAACAGTGTAAATTGAATTCATTTCAGTGTAAAATCTGTAATTGCAAGTGAATTACTTTGTTTACCTTGTCTTTTATAAGAGCTGCATATCTATAACAGTATTGTTAACAAAATTGTATATCCTGCATATTGGTAAGACTATTAAAAATGCTTCTAGCATACCAAAAAAATGATTAATTATGACAATTGACATGCACCGCATGTAATTACCAAATTCATGACGGAAAATTCCCTGAAGCCTTCTAGATGTAACCAGCCACTTTAAGAAAGGCGTATGCTGTGTCGTGGCGAGTGTGGATTCTTCATGAACACACGCTCCCAGCACAATATCACATTTTTGTGTAGCTGTCTCCTCCACGAATGCCTCTTCACAGCTACTTCATTTCCGAAATCAATTTACACTCGCTCTGCTGTACCCTCAAAATCCCAGTGAGAAGCGTGTCGTGATTCGCTGGACAAAAGGAATAAATTTCAAAAAATATATATCTTACATACAGGGAAACCCCAGCCAGGGCAGATTCTCATCCCTTCAGAATTTTACTACCAGGCCAATACACATTTTAGTTAAAAAGCTGCATTTTGCCATTAAATGACCACTTCTTTAATTTACCATGATGACCCTTCCTCCTCCAATTTAATTTATTGTCACTCTCATTCCAGCCAAAATGAGAATTATTCAGGGCTGTGCACCACCCTCCGTTTGTTCTGTCCTTGTGCTCTCCTCCTTGTTTGCCTTGTGGTGGTCAGCGTGCGTAATTGCAAACAACGGACAATAAACTCGTACATCATCTAATATTTTCGACGGTTTTGGCCATCATTCGTGAAATTAAGGCATGAAATCGGGAAGTGGTGTCACAACAAAGGGGAGCTAAATGTGTGTATCGAAGTATGCAGCTCATTGTTTGCAACACTTTTATATTACGCATATAAATGCCCATATTTTTTCGGAGTGGGAACTCGAACTCGCAATCAGAAAAGGTGACATTTTTCATGGTGAATACAGCTTCACAGCAAAGGAAAACGGTTAGCCCAGTTTGCTCTCTGAACTCCTGTCATGAGCTAAGTTTGTTTTTTCGCTTGAGCGTGTGTAAATTAGAAGGAAAGAGTGAGTGACACCACCAGAAAAACATTCTTTTCATTTAGATGTGCATCTCGCACATATTTTCAGGAGGAAAAAGCACAAGTTTGTGAAAAGGAAGGGAAAAATGAGAAAAGGGATGGTTTGCGTGCATGCGTAATGTGGTGAGCCATTACACCTCAAATGACCGCAAACAAGAGAAATGGGATGGAAATGAGGAATCCAAAATCTAAAGCAAACAGGAGGGAAACTCTTGGATGAATGGAGATCTCGTGTTTACTCTATTTCACCGATTTTAGCCTTAGTCTGAAACTGAGAAGTGAGAAAAAAATATTCTTTCAGGGTGTAATTTAGTATCCCTTTTTGTATACTGCTTTATTGGGCAGATTTCCATTTACAATCTTACTATATTACTTGTTAGGACTCTTTTTTTGATCATTTTAAGAAAAACAGTGGGATCGGGTGTGTGTCATTTTTACAAGTTAGCTACTGTTTTTCAAAACTTGTAAGGGTACACACATGAGAAAAGCTTGACATGACAGGAGTGCTTTCTTTCACGTTTGTTTATAGCACTGTACCAGTTTGCCCGCTGACATTTTTTTCGGTAGCCCGTCACAGATGACAGTGATGGTTTCTCTTTCGATGGGATGTAGCGGAAAACACGACTATTGAAGTTTTTAAAACTAGGTTTTCTATTGAGGAGTATGCATGTGCAAGAATAAAATATTCAGATTTAGTTAGTTTACTTTCAACGCCCAAATTATATTTTTAAAAGTTACTATTCTCAACATTTAGTATAGGTCGTGAGATTCTTATACGAAAGATTTAACTTGCTATTTTGTAAGAGGTGACCTGGTGTAGTCATTGTAATTGATAAAACTACATTTAGTTTCATATAATTTTTATAATTATTTTATATATTTATTTTTTATGTCACTACCACAAGCTGGAAATTCATGTTTAGTCAGCTGAAGTGAAATCTCGCTGAGATCGCTAAACAAAAGTCTCATTTTACATTTTCTATTTCCATTTCCTTCCTCGCGGCGCTTACTAGACCTGTAGCTGTACTGTTTTGCGGTCATCAGAAGAAACAAATGATTTGACCCTTGTCAGAATTTGAGCGAAGTGGGGAAGATTACACATCCACTTCTGATTTTTCTTTTTGAGCAACTTCCCTACTTAAATGAAGATGATTGTTGTTTACATTATTATTGGCTTTTGGACAGCTTAGCTTTCTCGAATACAGAAAGCCGTCTTTGTTTGCCGTACTCATTTTTAAATAAAGCAGTTACCCACATTACAAATCAGTTTGCTGATGACTACAACTTCCGGATGGGGGAAGCTAGCAGTTTTTAAAAATGTAATGGCACCAGTGCTGATTGTTAGATGGGCTAGTAAAGAACTATGATGCTTCCTATTTTAAAAAAAATAAGAAACAATTTTTCATACAGAAAACACAAGTTGAAAAGTTAAAAGGTGTTTGGTAGGTAAAGTTGAGTAGTCTAGAAGCTCACCTAACATAAGTCGATATAATCGCCTTTGCAATCCTTTCCTTATCCTAATAGATGTAAACGGATCAGAGGTGATATGGACACTCATAATTCAAGCGTAATAAGTAACTAATCGCTAATCACATTACTTCTGAAAAGGCTGACAGAAGACGAAATAAGAATTTAATTAAAATTCAGGCTTACGCATGCTTCAGTAATGAGCCGTGAAAACTGGCTACTTTTATTAGCATGCTGTGCAAACAACTTAAACTACCTATACGAGAAGTCCTCACGAGTCACAAACATGCTTAAATTTTCGCGTTTTTGTGAAAAATTGAAACAACGGTATTTTGAGGGTGAGCAATGAGCACTCATTTTTTTGTGAATTTTTTTGGATTCAGAGGCTGAGTGATACACAATAAGAGGGGTGCCTGAAAAACCATCATTGTTAAAGACTTTTCGATGGTCGTTGAAGAAATGAGTGCAAAAAAAGAAAAGAAAGCACTTTTAGGTTTTAGCATAAATAAACGAGTTGCCCTTTCAAAGCTGTGAAATCGGATGAACATGAATTTGTAATGTTGCTAAGCCTGGTGAAAATACGGTTGTAGTAAATAGTTGGCTTGTCTCGTAAAATAATTTACAAGTTTACAGTTTGCCATATTGTTAATAGTCATTTTGATAGCTGACCTATGCCCGCACTCTGTGCTCTGACTGCATTATTTAGCACATTTTGGGAAGATCCTCACTCATCTAATTAAAGTAATAAAGTAATTTTATTGTGAACTATAGAATTGACTTTTTAACCTCATCCAATCATTTTTGCGGAAATTGGACATTTAAAAAATGCAAAAAATACGTATTTATAAACGGATTTACACCAAAGCCACTTCGTAACTCGTAATCTTTCTTTTACTGACAAAAAAAGTCGCACACATCCATACATCTTTATAATGATAGTATTTGTTGATTTTGCTTAAATCAATACCGGCGTCGAAGATACCTAAATACTAGATTGTTTTTTTCTGCTTCCATTTCAAAATCGATGTAAAAACGTATGACCGAGCTTTTTTTTATTAAACTCGTTCTGAAAATATGCTACACACTCTGCAATCTGAAAAGTCTCTGATATTTTGATAGATCAATTGACCCAGTTTGTTATAGCGCAACTGTGACATTCACTTTTATTGCTGGATAAAAGCAATTAAAATGTGAGCTCCAAACATTCTTTTTCCAATAAAAAAAGAAGAAACAGAAATATTTACATATGTACCTAATCAGAGTTCACGGAGAACGCTTCCCTCCCGATTTTTAGTAGATATACCTAAACATATTTAAAGCAAACACACAGAATTTTTAGGATAGCAATAATTATCCACTTTAGGGTACATCTCTCCTCTCTCCCCTCTTCTCAAAGTATGAAGAAATGAATTTTCAAAACATTGCAGTGATTTACGCAGTTCAGTGACATATTTATGCTGTGGGCATGATATCATTGTCAAAGTGTTGATGTGTGGTTTGTATTCACCCATTTAACGGTCATCACTGCCACGTTTGCAGTTTTTATGCGTGTCGTAATAAACGATAATTTTTATAGAGAAATCAACACAGCAATTTGAATTTCAAAAGTAAACAAAATGGGAAATGGAAAAGAGTCAAACGTGCAAAATTGCATGTTCTCTTCAAATGAAATATTTTTTTAAAAATTCAGCTGAGGTGGCAATTTTGTTAACAACTAATTAGGTAACACAAAAAATGCTCTGCTCTTATCTAAACAAAAACTGCATCGCACGAACTAGCCCGCGCACTTGGTGGCTCCTTCGCAAAAAACACAAATGTACACCTAAAAAGAGTCCACTAAATTCGGGTGGCCACTTGGAAAACATTTCAGTGACCTTTTCCACAAGCAGTGCCAGGTCAGCTCTCAAAGAGACCGGTCATGTAAGCACTCTTTTTAATGCTGCAATAACTCATTAAATATTAGTGTCCCTCTCAGGAAAATTTTCATTTATTTTGCTGCCTCCTTGCGCGCACTCCTCGCATGTAACAGAATTGAGGAAGGTGTTACAGCGTAAAGTTAACTTCCAATGTTACGATTATTGCTGTACATACTCTCCTTTCTCACACAAAAAAATCTCGAAATGGACACGTTAATGTCCTGTTTGAAATGTTTTTACTTGGTCATTACCAGCAATAATTACTCACGGCCATGTAATAGTAATAGCAATAACTTCCAAGATGGCCTGAAAATCATTGCATTTTACTCGTGTGGGTTGTTGCCAGCACTAAACACAAACATAGCCAACATCTTAAAAAACTGACATTTGGGTCCAAAAAACGCGTTACTGCTACAAGATGGTTTTTTCATGAACGTAAATATTACATTTTCAGGCCATAAACATAAATTGCTGGTCAGCACACAGCATCCCGACGTCCAAACAGTGGGCGCTTTATTTTCTAATAATGACTCTCTAACATTTCTTGGAATTCCTCTGAAACAACTCATTTTGCTGAGAGAAGGGCGAAGTGAGCCACACAATATCTCGCCACCGAATAATCATGTACTGCCAGAAGATATACAAAGGAAAGGCAGCCTCTCTGTAGTGAGTGATCAAAAAGGGTACACTACAAAAAAAATGAGAAGAAGTGTACAAAAAATATATTACTCGAAGTATTCTTTTTAGCATTTATCTTCTCCTACTGCAATATACAATTTTTTACGGAGGAAGGTGGATCCTCTCCTTGAACTAAATGATTACAATTCTGTAGCTGTAACTTATATGGGGTAGGAAAAATCATGATTTTTTGACGTAAAAGCTAATTTATATATTATAATTAAATAAACATGTGTGGGCGAGCGCAATAGAAAAATAACATTTCATTTATTACTTAAACCTCGCTCTGAAAAAATAAATAGTGTAAATATTTTCTATATTTCCTTAAACGTATCATTTTTGGAGTAGAGGTAAGTGCCCAAATTCCACCTTTTCCCGTACTTTCTAAAAATGAAAATGGGATCTGTAGTAAAAAAAATAAAATAATTTTTGAAGGAGGCTAGTTAGTAGGAACGCGAGGCAGTTGTCTTTGTTTTTCTGCTTGCGTGTCAAATTATAATATTTTCGGTTATTAGGAGAAGAAAGGAGAGTGTGATAACTGGGTTGGAGCAAATTCAATAAGTGCACGTTACAATTTAAAAAGTCTTTTTTCTCCCTGAGTTACTCGACGAGATTCTCCCTCCTCTGTTTTTGCGTAATTTGATGATGATGACATGCTTCATTTTTTTCTCCTTTCATTTATCATTTCACTCACTCATTTTTCGCTCATTTGGTTCAAGCTGGTAGCAAAAGCTAAGAGCAGGCAGCAGTTGAAAACTCATTTTTTTGTTGAGGGAGAGCTCCCGATATGCATTACCTACCTTATGAGCTTTTATAACACAGCCACAAAATACCTAAAAAGCACTTGCATTGACTAAAAGCATAAAAAAACGAAATGGGATGGGGGTAGTTTGTGATCACGATTGTACGGCTAATTGTCAAGGGAGTTTGCTTGGAGAGATGAAGGCAATGAAAAATGCTGAATGAAATGGTTTTTTTTCTTTCTTGTTGGGAAGGCGCATTCAATATTCCTTTTTTTGCTAATAGCTATAATAATATCGGTCCCCCTTTTCATCATTATCGTTGTGATTCATTTAGAATTTTTACGACTCCGTACTCCCATCTAGACTCGGAATATTTATATTTGGGCCATATTCACATTTGAAAATTGCGGCTCGTTTAGATTTGCACTTGATAAAGTTACATGCACTGAAAAGTCCACTGTGCATGTTTACGCTGTAATCGACGTCTACATAATTTTATTTTTTTGTGATCATCACAAAAATTAGTAGACGAGAAATTCCAGACAAAGTGGAAAATTTATTTTATATGGACCATAACCGATAACAGTCAATAGCCAATAACCCTTTTGAACCAAATAAAAAGAAATCTAGTTGGTGGTGACGGCGCGTCGACGGTAATTGTGAATTTCGTAATAATCTAATTTATGACTGGTCGCTTGGTTCTATTGTCAGCAAAAAATCAGTGATTCGCATTCCTCTTTCCTCTCAAGCTTCATTTTTCTCTTCTCCAGTTTCTTTGTGCTAAATTGGACAAAGTGCTTTGAAGCTCGCCGAGCTCTGTTTTCGGGTAGCTCTTTTAGAGTGCTGCTGGTGCGTAGAAAATCATTTATTTTTTCCCATCAAAATACAAAATTTGTTATGGCTGTTATCGTTTAGGAGAGCTTTTTAATGTTTTTGCGATTTATCCCAAGCATATTTATGTAGTGTGCACTATGCACGTAGATAAAGTCTGGAAACCATGTCCCGCGTACATTTATAGCACATTAAAGATGAATGCGTAAACTGTAGTAGTAATGCTGTCAACATATTCTTTTTAAAGATATTCTTTCTTCAATATGTAAGGAAGCTCAGCACTCAAAAATACTTTTAAAGGTATGCTATGAAGTATGAACTGCCTCACGAAGCTGATGGATGGATGATCGCATTAATAATTTAGATCCCTTGATGCTACATCCATTAGCAAAAAATGAAACTCGGAAAAAAGTTTTGACGGAGGTGAAAAATTTATACTATTTATATGTATATCTAGGCATAGAAGTTGTAGTGTTGTGCTCCAACCGACTTTTTTTTAGAAAAACGCATTAATAATTTTTCATTGTTCGTATTTTTACATTTTTATTTTGGATTCAGTTTTCATGCAATATTTTATTTTTCGTGGAGATTGCGTATGTATCTGGCTCTGGAGCTTTTATCGAAATTCGTATTACACAGAAATAAAGCAATAATAATGCGGAGAGTTTAATGGACTCGTACTGTCCCAGAGCAACTTTCTTTGCTGTCCATTATTTACGTACGCTTGGGTTTTTACTCCCGTTTCAGTAATTTCATGTGCATTAATGTCCGTTTTCATGAAGCGACTGATGTTTGCTATGTTGAAGGGAAAATGCTTTTTCAGCCGTTTCAGTAAATACATTTGACTGGAGCTTTGGAAAATATCGATGCAAACATTTTATGCCTACTTTTCACGGTTGTCAAAACTCAGAGAATTCCAATGTCCGTTCATCCAAATGAAACTTAGCTTGGTTTGAAAGTTAATTATTTGCAGATGTTAAATATTTTAATAGGAAATTTCTGCTGCCATTGGCCATGATAAATTGTAATACATTTGCAAACAAATCATTTTTATATTCTTTCACAACATTTTCTTAAAGACAATTTCGCTTTTTTCTTGAAGCTTTTCTGTACGAACTCTTGCATCTCCTGCGCATATGAAAATCATCAGCTCTTTTTCTCTCTTTTTATCTTCTCCGTTGTTTTGTTGTTTTTTCGAGAACCCACCTCCACGACCACATTGGCTTCCACCCATGAGACTCCGTAAACGCCTTCCGTTATGTGATCATGATCATGCAGAAGCGCAAAAGAATGATTTATATATAACAGACAACGATGTAAGAAATTGTAGCAACCATTTGAAATTATCGGAAGTAATTTTTGAAATGGAAGATAGAGTATTTATGAATAAGTAGTTTACTTCGCTTGCATTTCAGATGACTTCGCTTCATTAACAACCGTCTCTTCAACACACGATCAATCTTAATTTTTATATAATTCTAGTTTTTTAAAGAAAAATTTCAACGGCGTGTAACTTACCTACATATTTTACAATAGGTCAAAATAGCATTCTCGGCATTGCTGAAATATTGCAAGTAAAAATCTTAAATATCTTTTACTTTTCATTGAGTGAGCCACAAATAGAGGAATGAACACGACGAAAAAAACTGATACTAAGGTAGTTTCAGTATATTTTTTAAAAAGAGTTAATCTCCTGTCCCATTGTGCACAGACTTCATTATTCTCTTTTGACGTTTGCACAATTGGACTCGTGGTGAATGCTTTTTTAAAAAGAGAATTGAATATAGAATGTGACTTAGTTTTTTTAGTGCTAGGTGAGAGCTAGTTACTGCATTCACTCTCTGACAATACAGTCCACAGTAGGTACTTGCACGTAGACACACCATTTTTTAAAAAAAGGGTTCTCATAGGTTCTGTATTCAGAGGAGTAAAAATAGCTGAAAAAGGGACAGGAAAAAACCAGGTTGGAAATATTTTTTTCCTCTCCGCATATGTTTTAGGTGGTATGGACGGGATGAATCATAGCTGTTTTGTGTGCATGAAAAAAAAATTCTTTCATAATGAATAAATTGGTGGATGTGGATTAGGTAGGTAGCTGGCAGAGAAGTGGAGTAGGAAGGAGCCTCATTGCATATTGCACTGTGGTAGAGCTGGCTTGCTGCATCCTTTCATAAAATATGTTTTTTTGCTGGTACGTGCGGAGATTCTGAGCAGTGGTTGGTGCCACCCTTCTGTGGAGTCGGCCGTCACAGATAGGGAGAATTAGCAGTCGCCATTAGCAGAGTGAAAGGTTACGACGTAACAACTCGGCGTTCCGGTTCAGTTCATATAATAAAAACTGGAAAGTGCTACTGTGCAAGAGAAGCTTGTAGTCCTATATACTCCAGCAGTATTAATAAGATACAGAAAAAAATTCTCATTTTTTGAAATAGTTCTACAAAAAACTTAGATACAATTCCATACCAGATCCAGATTTAATACAGTTTAGGTGCAGTGTGAAAAAATTGAAGATCCTGCTATTTTGGATACCATTCTAAAGCCGTAAGTCATTTTTACCTATTATTTCATCCATAGCAAATGCTAGGCTTCTACCACGGTTGCGTATAAGCTTTTATAGCAGCTTAAAAATTATTGATTTTCTTTCGGTCCATGTAAAAGTTCCGCTGGTATGAAATCTAACGGAATCAGTCTTACCACCCACAGTAGTTTCAGTTTCACATTAGAGTGATTGCACTACACATCATAAGTTGAATATATATTATGAATAGTTAAAATGTAGATATTGTATATCTATCGCATAATTTCCTACACACAATTTTCCCAAGAAAGGAATGTATTTTATCCCAGCTTGCATGAACTTGACCGAGAGAACACTTGTTACTCTGCTTCCTTCTCAATTTTTCGTCTATTATTATCAAAGTGATTTCAAAAGCGGTATGCATTATTATTTCTTTATTGTCCTCTGATTTTTGCACCTGTGACCTATCTAAAGGACCTTTTGATAGTTGTTTTGTTCCATTTTTCTTCCCAGACAGCGTGGCTATGAGGAGCTTTATAAAACTCAAAAAAAGAAGCTTTAAGCAACGGTTATGCATGTGTAAACGGAAGCTACCGTCGATTTCTTATTCAGGGCTTATCATAAAATGGTTCTATCCCTTTTTATTGTCAATGTGTGAAAACGAGAAAAAGGCCACCTCATACAGCAACAAGCATTATTTTCCCATACTCAATTTTCATGCAAGTAGCGGCAATGGCAATGCTCAACCAAGCGAAACGCGGTGTGTCACTGTCATCAGTATAAAGGCATAATAATTATTCACAAAAAATTCTTTGTGCATCTTAAAATAGTGAGTGATTCGAAGAAAATNATTCGAAGAAAATCCTTTTTTCTCATACAGCATAAAAAGTCACACATAAAAGTTGGGAAAGGGTAAAGACTGGCACATGCTAATACTGCTTCCGCACATAAATGCTGGACATATGAAGTGACCCTTGAACTCGACGTATTTTACAATTTTACTATAAAAGAGCATCAACATCATGTTTAACAACGAAACTTTGTTTGTCACTATGTGCATAGGAAAAAAATGTATGCCTTTTGCATACCTTTTACAAAATTAATTTTTTTCCTACGAATTCTATATTTAGGAGTGGACTGAATAAACTGACTGTAATGTAGACTATCCTCATCATCCCCACTCCTGTTCCAAGCTGGTAATGGTCCATAAAAAATATTGAAAACATCATGTCCATCCTAAAACAAAAAAATAATTTGTTAGGGAAAAATAAGTCATTTCTGTATTCCATCTTCACTCATTTCAAGATATATTTTTTGTGGTCAGAGAAAACAAGTTTTTAAAGGAGCAGTCCACATTTAGACAGAGTCTTCTCCATATAGACAAAATAGTCATTTTTTCGAAGAAAAAAAACCTTTTAGGAAAATGGACAAGATACTGTCAATCAAAGTTTTTCCCTTAGCATGGCTGACCATCGTTTTTGGTGTTCACACTTAAAAGTGGGTATTGGGTAGCGTAGTGGGTGCGAGACAATTTTTACGTGGTTTTTTTTCCTGTATCAAAGCTTTTCCCTTAGCATGGCTGACCATCGTTTTTGGTGTTCACACTTAAAAGTGGGTATTGGGTAGCGTAGTGGGTGCGAGACAATTTTTACGTGGTTTTTTTTCCTGGTGTAAAAATGAAATATTACGAGACACCTTTCCCAAAGACAAAAAAATATATATTGTATAGGTCCTTCAGGTGCACGCCATTAAGAGATAGCTATTTAACATGTAAGTGGACAGCGCTCTTTTAGCATGAAAAACTCATTTTTAAGGGGTCCTTTTTCTTCCGCTTGTTTGTACGAGAGGACTGGTACGTACATCAACACGAAGGTAATATGTACCTTTTACAAGTGTTCCTTGTACCTAAAATGCCCAAAAAAGTACCCTTCTAAAGGGAAGCAGTTCCCGGACTCCAGTCATCTTAGACATTGACTAGGAGAAGGTAGAACCGTCGACCAAGATCATGGCTGCATCTTCACTTACATTTTAGCTGTGTACTTGTCACATTGTCATCCAAGTTTTTGTCATTAGCTCCTTCCTTCCCAGAGGACATGCACATTAGCTAGTGGCTGCGGATTAGACTGTCAAATTCACACGAGCTTCAGGGAAGGGAACACGTAAAAATATTTTCGGGTCTTTCTTCCACATCCACCTCTAATAAAATTTTTGTAGTTGCTGCGGCTGCGGTCTACATTAGCCGTAATCTGAACGAATCTCTGGGCCAGTCGATGAAAAAGTGTGACTGCATCTCTGGCTCCAATCTTAATTTCACGAAGGGAAAATAAAGTCCTGTGTTTGTGCACTTACACAATAAAATATTTTTACATTATTGTCTCAAGTTACCTTTAAACAAAAGCAGTTGTTATTTGTCGCCATTTGGTGTGAGCTTTAGGCGGTGGTTTGGTGTACTGGCGAAAAAAAGTAGACTTTTGTCACGATTCTACAATAAAGTGAGAATTGCCTTGTGTGCATGTTGGCAAACAAGAGTACGGCTTTTTCACTAGACGCTCGAAGATTCTACGGAGACAAGACAGGTAAAATAAAATTTTGTAACCTTCTTCTTAATGGAATAGAACTTAGGAGGAGATGGGATATAGGTGTCTCCACTTTGCATCTCTTTGATTGTTTTGGAGATTTTCATTCTGAAAACAAATTCATTCTGAAAACAAATTCATTCATTACTTTTAGAAATAAATAGTTTTTTTTCCTTTGTAGTATTCACAATAGGATACTGTATATTGGTAATAACAAGACAATAATATTGGTAGGAGAGTGCGAATGGGCGCTTAGACATCAGACATCTTGCATCTTACCTTGTCATCTGATTTCAGAATTGGAACATTGCATGAAAAAAATTTCTTGTCTGTTTACTGCATTTACTCAATATCTAAGAATAAAAATAGTGCAGAAAAGTGGTAAAACTGAGCTAGAGCGTTTTTGAAGGAAAATGTGTTCTAATCTGGTATCTTGCATTGAGATGGAAGGTCAAAGAAAAGTGCACGCTTTCAGACAATGAAGCTGAAGGCGCATATCGCACTAATTAGGTTTCATCATTGAGAATAAAAATGGATTAAAATAGTGCAATAGATAAATATAAAGATTAGCTTAAAGAGAGTATGAAATGGGTACACTTGAAATGCCAAAGAAGCCCTGCTCCATTCAAGCAACGTTCACTGCATATAAAAACTGCAGCTTCTAATTTCCTTTCCCATGAAATACGATAGTCCAATAGGGAAATGTATTTTTATGGGAAATAATTTTAAATCGGAAATAGCGCTTCCATATAAATCGCTCTGTGGAATAATACGTATATCATAGCTGATCCCTACTTTCATTACTTTTTATTAATTTCAGGAAAAAAAAAGTTTCACACGGCCGATTAGGATTTTTTTCCAGGAGTACCCATAGATTCAACGTGAATATTCATATCACCTTTACTCATTCATTGCAACGCGGAAGGAAGGAAGTTCTTTGTGGTTGGATCTCCGTTTCCACTGGTCAGCCAATTGTCAGATCGGCCTTTTACCAAAAAACCACACCAAAAGTCGTAATCTTCTTCAAGTAAAAAAAAGAGTCCATATCAGTACACGGACTCATCTCATCTTCATTACAGTCCGCATCAGCACTCACCACTCTACCAATATACCTGCACTTTGTTATTCCAACAACAGCAAAGAGACAACTTTTTCCTCATCTCATCAGCATCGCGTTAAATATATACACACTCTGGTACATTGATACACCAGTGCACTCGTATCCCTTTCTCAGTGAAGAAAAAAAGGGTTAAAACCGGTTCACGCACCACCAGCATCACTTTATTGTGGTCAGTTTCCCTACGACAAAACTAAGGTTGAGCTGGCGTGATATATCGAGCAGCCTGTATATTTCCTCAGTTTAGTTTTTGAGTAGCTGAACGTAAGTCTCGTGGAGTGGAAGGCAGAACTAGATCCAGATCTCCTCCGGACTACGACGAATAACGTGAAACGATACAAAATTTTCATGCAAGGCATGCAGGAATACTGGTAGCGTCTACTCAAACAGTTTTCTGTAGTTTGTGTGGAACATAGCAAAAAAAGTGAGAAAAAAAAATATTTTGTGAGCGTCTGCACACTTTAACTTTGTGAAGTGAACGCCATTTTTTTGTGGAGGGGGAGAATAATTTTGTTTACAAAATAATTTTTTTTGGGGTGTTCTGTGCTATAAAGATAGTATAGTAGAGGAGAAAATAAGAAGGAGTGGAAAAAGGGGAGAGTGGAAAAAAAGTATTTTTTCTTATCTTGTGAAGTGAAGTAAACAGACAAGCCGCCATACTGGATTTCTCAAGATTTTCGTCGGGTTCTACCCACTTTCTTCCCCCTTCCTTCCCGAGTCCACCACCCTCCCGTGGCTCCTCATCAAGTGGGACCACTCCAGTTGGAATCTCCGGAATGGCTTATCTCAAGCCGTCAGCTTATCCCACTGGAGCGATTAATGGGCTTGGCTTTGCGATGGGCATGTCTTCAGCACCTATGGACTCTGTGGGATTCGCACCAGGAATGGAATTTGGTATGCAGATTCCTGACAATCTACTTTTATGTATGAAAACGCTATTTCTATAACTTTTGGGAATTACATTCTTTTGCTATCCAA
>JAHZND010003482.1:0-11814 GCA_027744115.1 Acrocyrtus sp. NNG-2020 | reverse complement strand
CGTAGGTATTTGAATTTGAAAAAAACATGCAGATTTTTTACGCTTTGTTTACGTTTTTTAGTGCATTTTTACGATCATATGATGCCGTTTTAGTACAGGTAGGAATAGCAGTACTTTCGAGGCGCCTTTAGACAATGCCTTAATTTTGTTGGATTAAAACCATGTTCTTAATATAGAAAGGTAGAATAATAATTCACGAATTCAGGTCTCTCCAGATTTAACCAGATACAATACATGTAGGAACCGAGTGCAATCATAGAGCAACAGTTATTTCTTTTGCCTAGAACTAAACTACATGAAATCAGTGTTTCATTGCATGCGTGCCAACTTTAATTATAGATGTTTCAAACCGGGCGTGAGAAAGGTTATTATTAGAGTTAGCAGTAGATCCTTAGCTACAAGTCCAGTGATGGCACATTCCAAGTGGGAGTACGTGAAGAAGTTTGAGCTGGACGATGCTCTAGTTCCTAATTGTTTTGCTGTAGCACGAATTGATGGAAGAGGTAAACGATATACGATAATACGATGTCTCCTCGCTCCTTATTAACCGTTTTGCTCTACCAAATCTGTCAGTGCTGATTGTGCGCAAAAAATGTAAGCAAAACAGTTGTAAAGGTCATCCTGTATAATCGTGCATTTTATGCTTATTTTTTTAGGATTTCATAAACTGGCAAAGAAGCACAGCTGGACGAGACCAAATGACATCAGAGCTCTGAAATTAATGAACGAAGCTGCTCGATCTGTAATGAACGAGTATAAGGAAGTCGTTCTGGGATATGGTCAGAGTGACGAATACTCGTTCGTTTTTAAACGCGAAGCGGAGGTAAACATTTTAGCCAAAAAGTTTTATTTTAAAATTTTAAGGAAGCTCTAAATGATGCTTTTGATGAGAATTTACGTGTATCGTATCTTTAATAATTTCTACTTCCAGTTATTCCAAAGACGATCTGCAAAAATCATTACCACATTGGTGTCCGCATGACAAATGCGGAGGTGAGCAGGAAGGACCCACTATTCAGGACTTATAACACTGCAGTAGATAATCGAAATTAAACCATTTTTACTTTCTGTATTACAGGCTGAGAAGAGACTCTCTGGAACTCTTTCAAAAGATAAGAATGAGATACTATTTTCTCAATTTGGAATAAACTACAACAATGAGCCTGAAGTGTTCAAGAAGGGCACAGTTCTCGTAAAAAAGCTACGACCTGACGCTATCAGACTTCCCAGAAAGGCCTATTTAAAAGCAAAACAGAAAGTCGGTATTGATGCAAGCGCCAAAAACGCCGGTGATAATGATACAGCTACAGAGGAAAAAAACATATTCGAATTTAATTGTGATATAATAGGAGATAAGTTTTGGGAAGAATATCCTCATTTGTTGGGAAACAGCAGTAGTAGTAAGAACACTGAAGACTGCAATGTCAGCTCTATTCCTATTGAAGTCGGAAAAGCTGCTGCTGAACCCAGCTAGCAGCTACTACAACCCTTCTGGTTTAGAATTTAGAAGAAAATTAAAGATTCGTTTTTTAGTTTAGTTTATATGTGTTTTGTGTAAATAAATGTTTTTATACATGAATATTTCACATAAGAAGAAATAACGAATAATTTCAGATATAAAGTTCCAAAAATTGTGAAATTTAAATTGATATTTCCATACTGTTTTGAGTAGTAATTGCATTGCTTGCCAAGCTCAA
Organism: Acrocyrtus sp. NNG-2020; assembly: GCA_027744115.1. NCBI lineage: Eukaryota > Metazoa > Arthropoda > Collembola > Entomobryomorpha > Entomobryidae > Acrocyrtus > Acrocyrtus sp. NNG-2020. Next base: position 10,117 of record JAHZND010003482.1, on the reverse strand, counting down.
TTAAACAAATAAGATTAAGTTGATACTTAAAGTTCTTTATTTCATAAAACTTTTCCTACCATAAAATTTAAAATGGTGGTAACCAGTAACCACCATACCATCTGCAGCTTATGGACAAGGTTAAATATGGCATCCGATTCATTATGTCAGGTGCAGGTGGTCCAGTCAATTCAGTGTGAGAATAGAGAATGATACTATAGGGGAAATATTAATAAGTTACGAGTCGCCGGGGGCGTTTTTAGGCGATAGTGACTCATTCTCCATCTTCCCTGTTTGACATACTAATAATAGCTTTTTAGACTGCTATAATGCATGATACTAGCAGCCCTCATGTTAAAAGTAGTTTTGCTAATTCATGGTGACAATTTAATTCTGCTTTAAGCACAATTATCATAATGATTGGATTGTCAGTGGCAGGGATAATTGTGAATTTGTGAACTTGCGTAATCTATCTATACACGGCCGCCTTTGCCCAACTTCCTGCCACTTTTGTACATTTCCTACAGACTCCAGTAATATATTACAGGTGCGATGTAGGCCCTTTCGTTCTTTACAATATTTTGTTCCACAAATACATCAGAATTAGACAGTTTCTCACGTTCGTTTTGCAGCACATAATGGCGTGGCTTATGAGTTGTGACTTTTCGTTCGCGTTAAACTGAGGTGGGTTTATTATTTTATTGTCTATTTCACTGCATAGAATAAATAAGGCCTTCATTTCACTCAAGTTTATTGCCTATTCTTCATGAAAGAACGGATGCATAGCAAATAGCAATCAGAGAAAAAGGCAGCTACAGCTCTACTAGCTCCTCTTCTGTGCACTCTTCTGGTATTCTCTCGTCAACTTTTCTCAGCTTCTCAAGCTTATAGCTATGAAAAGTGAAATTGCTCGTATTAAATGCATCCCAAATTTCATTCGTAATCCTTATATGGTTTCCATTTTATGACATTTGTGTGCCCCAACCCATCAGCTATCAATTGAAATGACGACTTTGGAATCTCAACGAAACTGGAATACCATTTTGTACTTTTAGCTGATAAAACAAGCACGTAATGCATTAGGCGTAAATGTGTAAAATTTTAAGCTAGAAATTCTCTCGTATAAATCGTCTTAGGGAATCTCATTCAATAATGCAGGCACTCAACTGCACAAGCTTTCTGGCGGTGGAAGTAAAGACAAGCAGGTTAATAGCAGGTAATAGGAGCCAGCGTTCATCCAATTTTTAAAAAATTGTGCGTAGGTATTCGTGCTCTTGAAAAATTTAGTCATTTTTAAGTATTGCTCATGTAGTCATGTACAATGAATCATTCCAACATAGCACTTATTGTCGCTATGCTTTAATTTTTCCATACACATTTATCAAAAATCTGGTGACTAATGAATGCATAATAGCCTACTTAAAAGTTAATGACTAAGTTGAAATGAAAGGAGCACAATGGAGCAATCGAACAATATCCATTATCCCTATCACCAAAAAAGTGACGACGTGTTTTGAACGGTGACATTCTTCCGCAATAACAACAACAAGCACCCTCGTAAAATTATTTTGGTGATTAGTGCTCACTTCTCCGAACTGCACACAACTCCCAACTCAATCATTATTCGTGCACTCTCATTTACTCTACTTCTAACTTTTCTGCGAGCAGTTTCTGTGCACTTCAATTTTCGTTTGAACTTCCGTTAAGTTTCTGAGAAAACAATGAATCCCGTTGAAGTGCTCTTTTGGATAGCTCTTGCCCTTTGCGGGGCGACCAGAGCGGAAATGGACCAGAAAGCTTTGGTGCAACTTACTCCGCAAGTGTATGCAAACAACTTTACCGATGATTCCCAACGGAGCCATGCTCCGATACTGCAACCTGTGCGACCAAAGACGCCAGCCTGCTTTAATTACTTTCCTGGAACTGCTGGCTGGAATGAGTGCTTCCGAAGATTTACTCAGGATATGGCCGAGTTTCAGATGAAGATGCATGACTATGTGAAGGGCAAGACTCAGGAAGACGCAGCTACTAATGGGTATGCTCATATTTTGATAAAAAACACTAATTATTGCAATAACTTTTGAGCTCACAATCAGTTTTGTATACGGTTTTCTGCACACAGTGGCTCTGGTTCATATTCAGAAGTGTCCCCGGACGGAAGCTCGTACTCTTACTCGAATTACAACTCGCAAGCCCAATCCAGTTCAAATAGCTTCATAGGAGGATACTCAATCAGAGCTGTTAACATGGGGCTGTCCACATCAATGGTCAACGGGATTTTGAAGATTACGCTGCAAACAGGCGGACCCATCGAAACTTTCGATAGGAAAGTTAGCGGAAACGTGATTCAGTTTTCCGTGATGACCAGAGGTCAGCAGAAACGCGCAAAGGTAATTATTCCGAAGGGTGTCAGGATGGAAGACATTCGGGTGGATCGTGCCGGTGATGCCATTTACATTACTGCACCTACGGTACAAGGCGATATAGGCACGGGCAATTCAAATTTTCAAGTTTCCGGAATTTCCTCCAACTCCGGAGGATTCAACCAGAATTTCCAAGTATCTGGTGTTTCCAGTCCTGTGTCGCCGGTCCCCGTTGTGCCAGTTCCAGACTATCAGAACATGTTCCAGAATATGTTTTCAAATATATTTGGACAAGGTGGAGGGAATCCGGTGGCTCCACAAAGGCCCAGAGATTACAAGACAGCAAGTCCCTCCTCCTTTTACCCCATGCCGTCCATCTGGTTTTATTAGAGAGGAAACGGAATGTGAAGGAGCATGTACATAAAGTTAGTAAGCAGAGAAATTAGCAATCAGTTTGTAGCTAGCAACTCCGTGTTAGTCTTTGTTATACCCAATTATAGTTGTTTAGATGTGTGCGACAATGTCTGGAAGTTTTTCAGATGATTTACCCGAGTGGGTATTTCAATTAGCTGCTTATAGTCACATTGCTTGCTTATAATTTTAAAATTATATAATTTGCTGTTGTTAAATTATTATCGCATATTTTACTTGGACGGAGGAGTCCGTTCTACAATGAATAAATATCTACTACTTCACTACTTCCCTAAATTCTGAGTTCCCAAATGAATTTTAAATTGTTCAAACAATCGCTATCCTACTAAATCAAAATTAATTGGCTGTGTAAATATCCCCTAGCAAAAATATTTGCATTGCCAATATTTCCGTGTCTGTGCTCAACTGTCATCGGGAATGAGCTTATCAATATTCGCAAGCTGAATGTATCGTGTTCGTACGTGAACTCGCAACGTGTCAAGCAACCTCTCGTCTACATTTTTTATAATAAAAAACACATTTCGTGTTTCCAAAGCCTTGAGTCCCGCTATTCAGATCGGATCTGTTTCTGTTTACAATTACTCTGCAACGGCTTTTACGACTTGACTTGGGTTACATCATCACTCTAACAAGTGGCTGGCTCCTAAAACAACAGGAAACAGTATCTGTTCCTACAACTTTTTTTATACTCCTATCGTCCCGTTTTGGCAACCCTACCTAGCACATAGCTCTTGTTGGCAGTGGCAAACACTAATTAGCCTAAATTACATTCGCATAATTATATTTGGGTACGTCCGATGATTAATAAGACAACAGTCTTTTTTTACAATTTACCTCACCTGTAATTATTTTATTTATAGCAGCACACTTTTTTTTTGGATAGCATCTTCCATCTAATTCCGCTCGCATTATAACTTATTAACTAATTTATTCCATTAAATCCTTTGAAAACTTATCTTTTTCATTTGTTTTCCTCAATCTCGAATAATTTATATATTTTAGGAAGTGAGAACGTTTTCAGCTTATTTTTATCTCTCTCTTTTGCTCGATATTCCTCTCTGATCAAGTTAAGCGGAACAAATTAGCTGAAGCTACCTACGTAACAAAGTTAACAAGTGCGTGTACTTGCTTGTTTCTACTCCTTCAACAATTCAACAGATCAAACACGCTCGTTCGACGAGAAACAGGAAACGTGTGCGAATGCAGCAGCAATAATACTACGTGCTACCTCCTTCAAACAAACAGAAAAAAAATTAGATTTGATAAAACAGCTCACTTTACTCTGATTCACTGCTATTAATACATGACTAATTTTTATGCTCATGTAATAATGAGCAATATTTCTCTCTGGCCGGCTCCACTACTCGGCAGACAGTGCTCCTCCAAACAGTTGAGAAAAAATACAAAATTACTCTAGTCAGGTCAGGATACCTATATGTGATTTGATGTAAGTCATGTGAGGCTAATCCTAACTAAATCCATTTAGTGCCATTGAGCTAAGGAAGACATAGTTAATCATTACCTTGCATTAATTTTTTTCCACTAATTACTAATTTATTACTCTAATTTATCGGTTAATTAGATAAATAAGGTGCAACAGGAAGCGGTACTTTTATAGGTCACCTTTTCGCTACCCTCCAAAATATATACCTTTGCTTCTTGTAAAATTCGTAATTTGTAATTTTTTCAGGAAGGCGCTCTATTGATTTTTCATTTTTTATAGCTTTCTTTTTCGTGTACTTTGCTAACTTGTAATAAATTTTTTAAGAAACTTTTTTTGAGTATTTCAAGAGCACTAGTAAAGAGAAAAAAGGAGTAGATAAATCCATTTTTAGTGTAGTGCGGCGGCTGTAGCAGTGAATGCTTTTTACTGACAAATCGTTTCCGAGTAGGATTTTCACTTTTATGTAGTTTGGTCTGCTCTTTGTCGCCGCTTTAATGAGTTTACGATTGGATAGGCTGTTCTCGTTCTAGGAACTGTTCCTTCACCTCGACGGCTGGATTCTCAACTGATATATTTCTCATACGAGTCAATAAACACTTCAGCAGTCGTGCCTCTGGTTAATACTTGTCATTCCTATGGCTGCTTTCATCCTTATTCGTCTTCCGGTTTATGTCTGAGATTATACGGAACACGCAAGTGCGCCAGCACACGCCGCCACTTGCGAGCATGCACCAGGCAAAGAAACCATGCCCAGATGTGTCTTTCTGACAAACTCCAAGGAAAAAACGCAGATTTTGTAGTTGTAGGTACCCAGTCAACGTGAACCAAGTCGAAAATCAACGAAAGCGCACTTTTGGGCCAAATCAAGAATTTTGAAATTTTCCTCAAATTTTCATTTTTTTCGTAATTTCTTTAGTCCAGAATTTTTTTCTTTATATTTCAAGGTCGTTTTGATAACGATTAAACTGCGTATAAAAATGTTTAATTCCTAAACCGTGTTTACTCGTAAAAAGTTAGTTAACTTTTTTTTCAATTAGAAGGTCCGTGTCCCCGCAATTTGTAACTCGAGATTTATTTTTGCACAGCTCATAAAGCCAATTTTTAGTTTCACGCTTCCTCGAGCTCTCCATCCAGAAATCTATTTACAGACAAGAAAATAATTGGCGCCTCCCGTCAAGTGCCAGTGCGTCTTTTGAAAGGGGAACGACCAAAATATTTGCATTTTGCGTCTTGCTTGAGAGCTTCTGACACAATACACAATCTCAATACTGATATTGGCCAACATCTCAAAAATTAATAAATCATTTCATAAAAGAGCTTTTTTCTAATGCATTTGCATTCCCCAATTTCCCCACATGGCCCAAAGTTGCCATATTGCTAATCCCATTGCGAAACAAGTCAGCTCAAATGTTCTCAAACACACTAAAGTAAAATCTCGTATAAATCTTGCTGAAGTATTATGTAAGAACTCGCGTGATTATTTTACCAGAGGAATTTTTTTGAGCTGCAGAGTCCCTTGAAAAAAAGGACTTCAATCAAGTGAAGGGATATATTGCATAGTTTCATGTTCACAACAAGTTGATATCGCCACGGTTGGCTGAGTCCACCTCCTCCTCCATTTTTTTCTCCTTTTTGTACCTACCCGTGAAGCTCTTCTTTTTTGCAGAAAGGGATTCCTGCGCAGTTCAAAGAACACAAATTATTAAACTAACTAGACCATATTTCATTTACATTTTTTAGATTACGAAACCAAAACAGCAAATCAAAAAAATAAAAACCTTTCAAGACTCTGCTTTTCCCAATTCAGCAATGCAACATTTTTTAGCAATCTAGAAAAGGAAAGTGCAGCTCCGAAGAAGAAGAAAAAAACCCCATTCTAGGGAAATTCTTTAGAGATGAAGTTATTCTAAAGTTTTTTAAGATTTTGGTTTACGACTTGATGAGATTCGTACACGGTTGTGCTGTTTCGAAAGGGATTTTTTAAAAAAGGTTTTCCTCCTTCTTGTACTTTTGGGATGGCATAGCAAAATACCATTCCTTCTTCACTTTGCAAGGTGGAAGATGAAGGAATGCATTGCGGATTGGATTGTTACATCTCTTCAAGAAAAACTGGGAAGATGCACTTGTTCGTTATTGTGGGCATTAGCATTTTTACGGCCCAGCAGAAATAAAAAAAGACAAAGCATTTCTCCAAGCTGGGTTTTTTTGGGGGAATTTTCGGTGTGAATTCTAAATTGTCTCTTTGTAGTGTCATGCATACGCCATGATGTTCATGTCAGATAGACGATAGACCTCGAAAAAATATGCTTGGACTACGTAAAGTATAAAAAAGGGAAAAATACAGTACAAGAAATCTCTCTTCAACATTTTTTTATGGAATGGAATGGCAGAATGGAGATCAACCTTGAAAGGAAAATAACTGAAAAAAAAGTATTTTTTACATGGCTGCACGAAATGGGTTCATTGTGACAAGAAACAAGTGCACATTATGTACACCAGCTCTACAACAAGCAACATCACGGAGCATCACCCACCGTTCAAAAAAAATTCTTTTTTTAAGTTCTCATTATTTCCTTTTTCGCTTTACCCATTTTTATGGGTTTTCCTGTTAACCCGCGACTAAATCCATAATTATGGCTGGCATCGTTTTCCCATTAAGCGTCGTCACCGTTCCGTCTATCCTCCATAAAACTCCTCCAGTGCGTTTGGAGTGAGCTGAAACTTGAAAGTCAGTCAAATTCGGAAAAGAGTGAATGAAGGAATGCCACTAACAAGACTCCTTTTAACTTTCCCTTGTCTTTTTTGACACTGCACTCGAGTCTATTATAAATCTGCATTGCAGTATGCTCCCATATGCAATTGCACAAGCCGCAACCGCTCTTCTCATTTCAGATACGCCGGCGAAAAAAAAAATATAAAAATGGCTCGCAGTCAAATTAATGCGCAGCTTTACATAGATATTTACTTTTTTTATTATTGACGAAAATTATTGCTATTATTATTCAGTGTTGTAGCCCTTAAACAAAAATAGAAACGTTTTCACGAAAAAAAATTAACGAGTATATTTTTTTGTGTACGTAGCAGATATTTTCTTCTGTTCTGCTTCTTGAAATTTTTATGTGCAAATGTGATTTAATACGAAGAGGCTGATGATTTTCACCATTTTTCGAGCATCTGTGTGCACTCTGCACCGCTCAGATAGCTATTGGGAAATTGTAGGGTGAAGATAAAAATTGCTAAATTACTGATTTGTTTCGTACGAGTATGAACAGTTTTTTTTAAAAAAAAAAATAATGTACGCCGCGCTAGCAAAATGCTCGTGCTACTGCTTTTCCTTATCTTCTCCCCCATCTTAATGGAAGCTAACTAAATGAGAGTGTAAAACGAGTGTAATTCAGCGCCTGCCGTTTTTTCAAAGATCACTAAAAAATATCCTCTCGCATTCCATTAATAAAGGCTTATTATTTCTGCATAGCTTTCTGCCATTTTCTTACTGCTAATTGCTAGCTTCGCTCTTTATGGCTTTTTTTCTCTCTCCTTCTGAGCTCCTACAGAAAAAAATAAGAGAAAAAAATTGTTTTTGGGATCCCTCCCATTCTTCTTTAGACTTGTCAACGTTATAGCGTCTTCTGATATGACTCAATTCTCCTTCGCCATTGTTAGATAGTAAAACCTGCTTATTTTCTACCTTTAAATTTAAACAAAAGTGCCTACGTGTAACCTATTTACAAAGCAAAACTGAGGCGGCTTGATACTCAAAACTGGGAAAATAAGCCAGTCATATTGTAAAAATTGGGATTTTGGGAACACACCTTGCAAACTTGAGTGCGCTTCATTTCATACACCTGAGCAGAGGCATGTCTCAAGTGCCTCTCGAAGATTTTCGAAGATGACGACAGCAACATTTTTTAAGACCTGGATGGATTTTTTAGTAGAGTGCTACACGCAAAAAATATAATTTAGTTGATATTATGATGGCATGCATAAATACGAATTTAGTGAAAAAACGGGGAGTGCTATGGCTATGCTTTATGCAATCTTCCCTACGCATGTTTTCAGCACTAAATTGCTTTTTCATGCGTCGCTCATCGCGCTACATGAGTTTACTCCCTTTTATCTGATGCGATGTCACCAGCAAATCTTCCATTATCTGGTGGAGCCGATCAATACGTTTCCGCAAGATGTGCTATTAATTTCATTGAAAGAATCTGAGCTGTGAGAAGAGCCGCTCTGATGACTCCTCTCCTGGCACTGATTTATCCATAAAAGGGCGAAAATGAAAGACGAGCTGTTTATTCTGGTGGCTAATATGGCCCCAGAATAATTACGCTCCTTTCTCTTTTTAGAAGGAGAGTTGCAGGGAGGTGTGGGACAGGAACAGTTAGTAAAAAGTTAGGTTTATTACTCAAATGTACTTGTGCTTTATATAAGGTCATATAAAAAATAGGAAAAGTTATGCGCAAACTGCAGAGAAATGGCAAGAGAAGATATGTCGTGAAAAAAGAGATTTTGGAAAAGGAGCTGCATTTTTTAAACTTGTGTGAAGAGAATGGAGAGGGTTTTTTGTAGTTGTAACGAGAGCCAGCTTCATGATGAGTGTTGCCCACTCACTCTTTCTGAATTGGCAATATTTGGACCGTTCCTGTTTCTAGCTGTCATTGACTGAGAAATTTGTAGAAAAACCGCAGTGTTTTTCCTTTTGCTTGCACTGAACACTCCGTAATACAATTTTTTTGCAGAGTATATTTCGGTCGACTCACTATCAGTTCGCAGCAGTTTCATGCATCCAAACGTCTTGATTTGGCAAGCGGACAACTTTGTTTACTTTCATCCTTGTCCCAGTCTGCTCTAGACTTCTCTTTTTTAGCTGATGTTGAGCTGCTTGAGCATTTCCTTCAGAAATATTTTTTTAAAGAAGTGCATTAGCATCTGCTCTTGGGACTCGCCACCACCATTCCCCATTCGCCATCCCAGCTCTGCTCTGCAACTACGACAATGTCATTGAAACCGTCATGTCCATGCATTAAACAGATATGGGCAGGACACGACTTCTCGAAAGAAACACAAAACTGCATTTTTCATCTTGTAGTCTCTCCTCTTCTCTCACAGAGAAAAAATGTCTTTTATGACCTCATCCACATTCAGCGGGTCAGTCTCTCGTTATGGTCCATCCCTCTCACTCAGAGTGCGACTCTGACTAATTCACGATTCAATTCTGAGGATGATTGTCATTCTCAAGTGCTAATTCAACGTGAGCATCTCACTCTGAACGGACTCTCGCCTCGGCCAATCCCACTTTTTCAGTTCTGTCCGGTTAACTTACCTGATTTTTCTACAGAGGGAAAATACAGGTGAGTAATCAGCACTTCATTACTTTTACATGGAGAAACCTCTACAGCGTTTTTTCTACGTGGCGTTATCAAATTAGGAGTCGCCAGAGAAGTTCAAAATTAGAAAACGGGCTTAAGTATCATTTCATGATGGAAGGCTTGGCTTGTACAGGTTTTTTTTCAAATTGCAATGACATGAAGAAAACATTAAGCCATTTGCCATTTCAAAAAGCAGCATCCGATCCGCGTATCTATTGGGTACACCTAAAATATTGTTTTCTTATCGGTGACACTACAATTTTCTCAACTCTCTTACTCCCCAGCTCATATCATCAATATTGCAGCTTGTTGACGAAATATACAGTTTTACACACTTTTCCATTCTAAATGTTTTTTGCCAGTGGTGCAAAAATTGACAACGAAGATTGAGCGATAGAATTAACAGAGGTAAAAGTGGACTCGAATTTATTCTTCTTTCACTGCGAAAAACCAGTCCTCGGAAAAGCATAATATATCCTCCGCTGGTGCGAATTGCGCACTAGGGGATTGCGTATTAATCTGCATTTTAG
>JAHZND010003481.1:0-35047 GCA_027744115.1 Acrocyrtus sp. NNG-2020 | reverse complement strand
TATTTTATGTTTTACCGATTTCCCCGTCGCAAAAGCTGTGGGCGTAAAGATGCTCCACGATGCGCTAAATAATAATAATGTTAACTCTAACCTCTAGAACTACAAGCGTCAGCACACTCATAAACTTACTTCTGTGAACGTGAGCACTACTGAGGTTTTTTTTAAAAAGTAAAGCAAGGTCATATTGACTAAAATGCTTTTTATATGCTTAATTATTTTCGGATATTAACTGGACAGTCTTTCACCAGTGGGTCTGGCGTTTCAAGGTTGTCGCCTCAAATTAACCATATGACTAGGAAGGCTCGTTAAAATTGTGCCATTTTGCACACTTTTACATACCTAATTAATTTCTAAAGTAGTTTTCTTCTAACGTTGAAACAATTATTTCACTGAATTGACTTTCATGGGTATACATAATCTTTTCTCAAGAAAATTGTTAAGGTTAGTAAATGCTTTGACATTTCACCATCAGTAAATTATAATTTTGTAGTTATTGTAAAAGAAAACTTTGGTAGTTTACATACAATGAAAGTCTTTGTCTGAGCAAGCGGAGCAATTCACCTCACTTTCTATGCTTCAGGGCGGAAAGTTTACGAGTTGACGACACGTCTGGAGCAGCATCATCGTGGAAGACAAATGAGCACACAGAGCTGAGGATAGATGGCTTTCAGGGTTTTGATTTGTTTCATTCCATCAACAAGAAATGTTGTAAAAAGGCAGTATCCCTTAACTTTAAGCTTTACACGAGTTTTGAAAATTTAATGTAGATAAAAGCAGAAAGCTATTAGCTATAGTACGATAGCGTCAACTATTATTCAGTTGAAATTGCTACATACCTATTTCATTTGGCATAAACAAGTATCTGGCTTAAAATTATGAACTGGACATTTCTCTCTCGCTTTAATGGGCTATATTTAATTAATGACGAAAAGAATTATAAATTATCTCTGGATATATGGAAGTAAAATATAATAAATTCTATAACCTTCACATGTTTATTTTCTGAGTCCATTCACACATTCTCCCTTAGCGCCTTTGAGCATACCTCTTCGTTTATTGATAGATGGAAGTTGTTTCCACATACCTGGTTAGGTACAAGAAGTAAGAAGCGCATCATACCTACTACTAGGTATATATATATTTAGAAGTTTTTTGTCGTAAACAAGGACGACATACATATCATCTTTGGTTTTATGAGAAAATGCATCTGTCTATTCCGGTCTTTCCACAATAATTGGTGACAGACACCGACCACTAATTATAACTTTGTTCCATTTCCTTTTTCTTTCACACTATCGCTAACTCCCTCAAAGCTGAGGAAAATTAAAAATGACCCATAGTCCCCTTCGGGCTAGGCTCCGGTTGATCATGAAAGAGTGGTGTCGTGTTGAGGGAGAAGTCGTGTAGGTAATTGAATTGAAAGTATTGATAAAAATGTGACACAGATTTCTAGATAAGTTTGTTTCAAACTTTATTATGTCTAGAGATACTTAAGAGAAGATAATTTGCGGAGCTCAGATTATAAATGAGCATATCCCTTCTTACGGCATAAGGACAGATAAGTTTTAAGTTCTACAATTATGAATATATAAACTATGCTTCTACTCTTTTCTCCTCCCAAACTTGTTAGGAAGTAAAAACTTCATCCAGCTTCCATTTTACTTTACAACCAGTTATGAGGCTGGTCAAAGTTGGCAACACCACTTTGCGTTTAACCAGTAATTTATGTGCCAATATCAGCCATTCTCAAAGGAAGCTTATAATAGCACAAAAGTTAGTTAAGTGCTTGAATCAGTGAAATAATTACAGCATATGAGACATATCTTTTTTTATTCCAGCTTGCAACTTTAATACAGTCTGGAAATGATTCATTGCAATTAAGGTACCTAAGTCGGTAAAAATGTTTTGACAAAATTACGCTGAAGTCACATTAATAAGATTTTTGAACGAAGCACACGTTCCCCATTACAGTTATGTACCTGGAATAAACTAACGCAACGTGAACAAACGCAGATACACACTCATTAAATCATACAGCTAATCATCTTCAGCAGACATTTTGGTTAAAAACACTAAACAGGGAAATCATTTCCATAAGTAATCAGTTGACATGCGGATGGATGCATTCTGATGACTGGTTAGTAAAATCGTAGCACAAAAAAGCAACAATAAATGTGTTGAGCAGAGCACACTCAAGGACGTTCCTCATTAGCATAATACGTACGAATGCTCATGATAATTCGATGAAGATCCATACACATATTATGCGACATAATAATGCAGCTTTACTCTCTGTACCCCTTTCGGCAATCAGAATCAGCATCCCTATTGTTGTAGGGTAACCTAATATATGGACTTATAAACCAAACGGGTTTTGAGTTTGGACTGTTATTTTGGCGAGCTAAGCTTTATAAGAAAAAAATTGAAGTATACAACTGCTACTTCGCTGATGTCAACTCCATTATATTTTGCTACTCTTTTAGATTTTTTTTTAAAAAGTATGCGACGCACATGCACATCGTCCATAAAATTAACTTGTTTTAATTACAAACTGACGATGAGTGGGAAAAATTTGCTGCTGCATAACTTCATCTTTAGTAATAAGCTACGTAGTTAGGCATGATCATTTATATGATATAGAGGCCAGATAGAATATCTGTACTTGATTTCACCTATGAGTCATTTTGTAGCCACATCGATCTGCGTCTGCGCCGAGTCTTATCTTTCAGTTTTTATTTTGCAACACAAACACTACCGTAATAAAACTCATGCCTCATTTTATGAATCGTCTTTAAGGAGTCAATAAAACTGAAAGTGCTGATGATAACATTGCAAATGGCCTGTTCTGCTTTTTTATGGAATCTGGAATCAGTAAAAATTGTCTCGTCAGCATATCTAATTTTTACTTTTTTGCTAATCTCCATTCGACACTTTTCTGTTTGTGAGTTGTGAGCTCATCGTGTACATTTGTGGACGCCACATTTAGGTATAAGTATCACGAGACACAAAATTAGCCGTATTGTGAGCATTATGGTCTGTTTTGTAAGTTTGAAACGTAAGGTCAAACAGTAGATCTTTCTTAGGAGCCAATAATGTCCAGTCTGAAAGTAGTTTTTCAGTCACATGCCCACTTTATGACAAGCCACCAAAGACGACTGTACGAATTTGGAAAGGGGAACTTCATTTGTCGTGTGCCTTGTCCAGGAAATGTAACTTTATTTTGTCCATGTACATAGAAATAAGCTGAATTCATAAAATGCTGTCAGTGTAGCAATAAGCACGTTTTAACGGCAAGTAGTGCATTATTGTAACTAAATCTCATATTTTATTCATTACTTGTGGGCATTGAAGAAATGCGAAATGATTTTGCAAAAAAATGTGAACATTTATGCACATATATGAACAGAGTATTTATTACAGACAGCATTTTTCTGACTTAAAATGGTGTTGCTCTACTGGGATATTCATAATCCATACAGAAAAGGTTAGGTAAGATTCCACGTTAGGAAATCTTACATAGAACAAGTCAGGCTTAGGTATAGCAAGTTTTTATACTGTAAGTGTCGGCTTCTCTGTATGTCTGCCTTTTATACTCCAACTTCTTGTCATTTCGTAGTAAATGAGTTAATTAGTAAAATATTTCATGGAAGAGTCTATTCCAGTTGTACACGCCTTCTGGAAGTGAGCTGTCGTTATAGTATATGATTTCTTTAACAGATCGTAAGATGGTATTGTATTATTTACAGTAGTAGCATTTTAGATCAAATCTATTTTGGCTTTTCTCTGCAGTGTTAATCCAAGTTTGGAAAATGCTTGAAAATGAAAATGATTACTTGGTTAAACATATAATGGTGGTCGTAATTTGAATTTTTGTTTGGTTTATGGAGCTCCCGGGAATGGCAACCTTTTTAAAGGGCAAATTTAATGTTTGTTATAATGAGGTTAACTAATGTCTTCGTACTGCGTAAATTGCACATACCTAGGTACTTAACTAATGTATGACCTGAAAATACAGATATCACATAAAAATCCATTTGCTATAATAACTGATGTAGTAAACTCTTGAAAATTGCTGACGTAATTAGTGTTAGAAAGGAGTGTGATCTGATAATGTGACAATGAATAATTTTCAGTAAGATTTTTGATAACTAAGTTTCCAAGTATCTAGTATTTATGCTGAGATATTTAAAATGATCAAAGAAAATAAATATTTAAGACGAAATTTCATAGATTTGGGATTTGTGGAAGATTTGGGTTACAACACTTTCGAGATATGTAATCCAGTGCGCTGCCTAAACCGATTTTTAACGTTTTAACAGTCTCGATTTTCAGTGTATGCATATCATGCATTATTGTAGCTGATCTTGTTTCCATTAACATTGAAATGAATGAGCCATCATACGATTACGGTTTAGCAATCTCAATGGCTTAGGTAGTCCATAATGACTATTGCGTTAACTCCAAAAACCTACATTACTTAAGCTTTACTGCTATCCTGTTCGGTTATTTTTATTATTTTCACAAGACTAATTTATTTTCTTGTCATCCTGGCAAAATCGAGTATTTCTGCAGATGTAAACAAACTTCCAATTGCTTTACTTTCTTTTTTGGCTTCTTGCATGCCTATCACCCTGGCTGAGATGTACTGACTCAAACAGAGAAAAACATGAATGTCGCATTTACTAAATAGTTCGTGAGTGCTTCAGGTACGAAAAAGATTTCAACTCGTCGTAAATTCACGAAGCAGCAGTAGCAGCTAAACTCGCGGTCTGAAGCAGTCCAAAGTCTGGCATATAAATGTTAGGATGGCGCATCATTATTTTCATTACCATGACCTATTTTTCACTAAATACCAAAAAAGTTTTATTTATTTGTTTGTAAGCTTACGTACACTGAAGAAGAGTTGGAACATTCCACCTCCCTGGGAATGAGAATTGACCTTTTTCGCTAACCCATGCTCATTTAATAAGTTTGTTGGAGCATCCAGGAAAATATCCACAGCATGTACTAATTTTAGGTTCTAAAAGCATCCTTCTGAATTCTGAAAAGTGCTTTTACAACAACTTTGCATAGGTATATATTTTTTATTTTGCTTCGTTCCTCGTTCCATCTCGTTACAAATTGGCACTTCATACGCAAAACACGTGCATTTATTGTTTGGAGGATGAATCTAGCTGATGATTACAGCTTCAGCGGACCATATTACAGGCTGCACTTAGCTGCATCGTGTAGCTCACTTCTTTAGATGGGAATCAGTCAAGTAGAGTAATTTTATCATTGAGAAGTAAACAGAATTTTTTTTATTATGAAAGTATTAGCAATAAAAGTTCTCTTTCCTATGCCACCCTCTCCATTTCGATAATTGAAAATACATGCTAAAAGTATTTTTCCGTAGTGGTAGGTAGCCTTCCTGATCCAAATATTTACCACTCCTACAGACCTAAATAATCCCCAGTCATGCCTAACTAGCATACATAATAGAGAGGGCTATTCAGGATAATTCTGACGATTGTTGTTTTTAATGCCGCATTTTTACTGTTACTAAATTTATACCTCTTGATGAGAAGATAACAGGCATCGTTGTATCGTATCACTCTGACAGGACCAGTTCGTCTTTTAACTGGCACCTTTTTTTTAACAAAAAAAGAATGATTACGGCTTTTTACGGATTTCATCAATTCCTATTATCGTGGAAAAAAATGTTTTCCATTCCCACCGTGCATCATCCAGAGACTAGGAAGCACTGATCAAAAGTGTGATTTGGATTGCATCAAAAAAAGTGTTAATGTGGTAATTAGCTTTTACTAGCCAAGCTTGCCCGAAGGAACTTTTTTTTTGTTTTCTCCGAAGACACATTTACGCGTTTAAAAAGGAGAGATTATTAATTCTGAGCCTGCCTTGAAATTGAAAGTAGGCAATCACTGCCGCTTAACAGAGTGCGTTCAGGAATACAAAACTGCCTCCATTCCTTTATCACACCTGTATATAGCGCGTTGAAAGCACTCAGTGATGAATGATAATACATGTATAATGAAATATCGACGTAGTTTTAGCATAAACTGGTAGAAACAGTAGCCTCTGTAACACACATAAACGTCGCTGTTAATGGATCATGATCATCAACCGGGCAAGAATAATTCGAGGCCTTTGAATTAAATCACGGATTTTCAACTTGTATTTTGAATACGTCGCATTTCTCCTTCTCTGCTTGCATCAATATTCAAGTCTTATTTTGAAAAAAAAGGCAGAGATGATGACGAAAGTAGCAATAAATGAAATGCGATAAGCGCTTTTCCTTTTTCAATTCGTAGCTTTAAAATGAGTATAACAAAAAAGATATATGTCTTATTTTGAAAAAAAAAGGCAGAGATGATGACGAAAGTAGCAATAAATGAAATGCGATAAGCGCTTTTCCTTTTTCAATTCGTAGCTTTAAAATGAGTATAACAAAAAAGATATATATTTTGTGCTGTTGATATTGCATGTCCGCATGTGAGGGGAAGGAGAACAGCCTTGAGCTGTTTTATGGGAATGGATCCAATTAGAAATTTGAATGAACCGAGAGAAAGGAAAGTTTTCCTGTCTTATTGCATTTTATACCGCTGCTCAAAAAATAAGATCTCTGCTTTTATCATTCTTCTCTTTTGGATGATGATGCTGTAGGAATACCTGACGGTTTGGTTTTGGTAATAGTAATAAAAATAGAGGTTGGAGTTGCCGGTTCTTCCCCATCATCCTATCATGTTGCTTTCATTTTTATTTCCCTTTTTTTACTGTGCTGGAATCAGAATGAAATGGAAGAGAAATGAGGTCGAAGAAGGTAGAGAAGAAAAATGTATTAGTGTGTCAGTCTGTCGGTCGTCTACGAGAACACATAAAGTTAATTGTATGCTCTGAGCATGATTTCGAAATCAGAAACAATCTCCCACCTCCCGATTGTGTTTTATCAAGCTTCGATTCAACTCACTTCATCAAACACCTTCACCACATGTAGGAGAATATGGAAGGATGTAAACAAGAGGTGAGTAGAGAGGCTCTCTGGAGTGATTGTACAAAAAAGTACGGAATAGGATCTATGCTAACTCCTATATCTATTTCTACGTGGTGTGCAAAGAGCAAATAAAAATTAAATGAAAAAAAAGTGAACGTAGGCAATGCAAGTAAGCCAGAGAGTTGGGATGCATGCATGCGTGAAAAAGTTCTTGCTTGTTCCCTTCACGAAAGGAAAACCTAGGAGGTAGTTAAATTGTAAGACATCTCAAATCTGTCTGATTAGAAAATCAAACTGGGGACGATTTCCAAAGTGGAAAGGAAAATAACAGATTGTTAAAACTTTTAAATTGCTTCCAACAATGGTGGGATGATGAATGCATAGTAGAAAGCTAAAAAGGACTTGACTTCTTCGTCACGAATGTGGAGGCTTTGAAATCTTGAGCTACTTCCATTTTAAGCTGTTGTTTTAACAGTGCTGTCGATTTGATAACGAAAACACTGCTCTGGAAAAAAATATTTAAAGCCGGGCTGAGTGGTGCCGCACCCTGTCGTTTCGTGTACTCATATCATTTTCATTTCTTTGCGTTTATAACTGCAACTCGAAACTACCTGCCACGCAGTCCATTAAAATCCCTTCCAACCTGCTGCTCATTCACAGTTTAGGCAGCACTGCAGTTTGGTAAAAAGTGTTTGCAATTGTGGCAGCTTTGGATGAATGTAATTGAAGCGGGTGATTTTCAATCTCGCTGCACATTCAATTCAAATAATTAGGGTGCTGGTTGGATACTAAAAAGAGTAAAAAGAGGACTACTGATCAACCTGAAAGTATCAAGAATAAGTAGTCAAACGTATATGCCGTTGCCGAGATGAGTCCATATCAAAATTGGTTATATTTTTGGTCGTGGGGAGCAATTACTTTTATAATTGCTTCAGCAAGCTCTGATTTTGAATACCTATTGCGACAGATTTGGAGGGTCGGGTGCATTTATCATCAGCTACATATACATTTAGGATAAATTAATTCTAAAATATTTAAGGTTAAATTAGGTAACAAAATGTTTGGTAGTAACTCTAAATTATATACATTATCTGTAACTATTAAAGAATACAATTTGCGCCAGACACTTCTACATTCTATTTTATAGATTTAGTAATGTGCTTCTTAGAAAAGCTTGAGCGAAGCACATGAGAGCTGTCATCATCCACCTAAGATGGCAATTCACGCTGTCAGCAAAGTACAATACAGAAAAAACTGCGTGATTGTGTACAGCCTATAATTGAAAGCTGACAAGTGATTATAAATGTTCTTAAAAGTAATTCATTTCATTAGGAATTTTGTGAGCCCAGCCCATTTTCAAAATTCATACAGAGTAAAGTTCCTATTTCTGAAGATAGGACGAAGGCCAACAAAGATTCTCTTGAGCTTTCTTGAAATCTCATCTATCCATACCAATAAACTACGAGTACGAACACAATGAACTAAGCGTACACCCTTTTCGTAGCTCCTTGAACCGCATGTGCGTGCCCACCTTATGCTTAGGTGATAAGACTGCTACGCCCATGAATATCATCTTTTTCTCGACCTTTTGCGCTTGAAGTCGATGCACTGGAGCATTTCAGAGGAAGAAAATAATGAAAATTTTCAACTTTTTTTTTGACATCCATTAAAAAAGGGTAAAGTAATAACGTAGCAATTCAAGGCCCGCGAGTATTTATTGCCAGCAGCACATAAACAGATTACTGAAAGTGTAGATAGTGGATGCTATATATAAAAAGGGATTTTTTTTGTAAAATGTCATACGACAAAAACCTCAAACTGCGTTGTTTGAGGCATATTCCATTTCTCACTACCTTTTCTGTTGCAGCCATCCAGCACAACCTTATTTAGAGGAAAGCCATTTTTGGAGACTTTTATTTTATCTCTGTCCAGTTTTGTTTTTTCCATTTGTTCAATTAGGGTTCTTTAACACAGGAAATTGAACTATCCCAAAAAAAGTGAACTCTACGCTCCTTCCTGCTCCAGTGAATGGCCTACTTTATACACTTTTGCCGAGTCCTCTACAAACTTGACCTACTCTAATGAAAATGGCTTTGAACCTCGAAAAAAGCATAAAGATTTCTTTTTCCCTTTTCGAAAAAATTTCGGCAATAATGCCTGGATAGAATGTGCACCGCATACCTAAGCCTGTATACTAAAAGACACATGAAATGTAATTTATATGCGTTCCCCTCCTATATACTGTTATTTAGCGTTTTTGCCTGAAAAACGTGCATTCCCACTCCATACCTACTCTCACAGCCACAGCCACAGCATAGCACAGAGTAAAAATCGTATGCAATCAGTTCTCACTAACCTCCGTCTAAACACCACGACACCGTACTTTGCCTCATGCCAAGAATGAATCCCTGCTGAGCGTGCACTACCACTTTTTTGACGGCGATATTAGATGAAAATGCATTTTTACTGCTCACTTCCACTGTAAAGCCTATTGTCAGTGGACAATCAAAGAATTACCAACATGAATACACATCACAGAGATACCAACTGAGAATACCAATAAGTTTTCGTTAGGTAAAGGGGAGATTGTTTCCTGAGCTGGCATAACAATAATGAAATATGAGCCTCAGAGATATTACTGAATGCTTAAGTAAGGGAACTGAACACGGATACATAAAGCATTAATATTTCCTGGAGCGACAAACATAAATCATGTTTCGCTGCATCTTATCAACAAGTGTGATCTCATTAAGAGAGCGTTAAAAAATGAACAGTACATTACAAACCGATATGCATGCCTAATATACGCACTCACACACTAAAATAAATCCAATAAATATTATAAACCGGTAAAATCCAAGGCTGCAAAAATCATGCGTGGAGATATTCTTTATAACTTCCACACAGTTTTAATTGTATAGGAATTTAATAATCTATTTTACCAGACTAAAGGAATCGCTATCAATACCACTGGCATTGGTCTATCTTGATGAAAAATCATTCTATCAGCAATTAGCTCTCCTATTTGGTGCTTATACTTGAGCTTTACTAAACCAACAACTTGTGTAAGGAACGTGGGAGTGATTGTCTGCAATCTTTCTCCAGGCCCAGTTTACCTCTTTTATTCAGAGCCTCCTTATTTGAGTGCTTTTGACAATCCAAACAGAGAACAACAGCCAAGTCAAGAATATTCCGTAAATCGTGTCAAACACAATAATGCATGGCAATAACAATGTGTCAGTCAATTGAAATGAGCTCACTTTGATCTTTTTCCGTGTAGACTATTTTTTTGTGCATGAGCTCTATTTAAAATCAAAACACTTGAAAGCAATAAAAATGTTCAACTCAATTCACTTGCCAAGTTGCCATATATAAATCGGCGCAACAATGATAAGCTTTTTTATAGCTAGTCATGAACTTAACTTCATTTCATGAGCCGTGAGGGCTATTCTTTTCCTTACACACATATGTATAGGTAGATCCATTTTTTGTGGGATTTTATAAATGCCAATGCCAGCAACAGGAATAGACAGGAGACAGAGACAACTACATGATTACGATGCGTATTCTTTAAGTATAACAAATTTATTAGCGGAGGGACCTTCAGCGCATTTAAACTGAGTCTAGTTACGCGGTAGGCATCCCAGAAAAATAATATTCATTTTAGGCATATACTCGGAAACTGTGTCATATGCAGCTAAACTAGGTAAAATTATGAATTCTCACTTCAACCTCCAAAAATCGTAACAACTGCATGAAAGAAGCAGCTAAAATATGTGATCCTGCTGGAAAGCAGTCACGTTATTTCATGTACGCCAGGACCAGAAATTCTCATGGAGAATATGTTGTCCGTCAGTCCAACTCCTTTTCAAATTCGTACCTTCAACCAATTGTGTTGATTGTGTGAAGAAGGATAATAATGAAATGCTTCGGTGTACAAGCATGCACTCGCCTCACTGTCGTGTCAGAGCTAAGGAAGAAGGCTTTTAGCATCTCATTTACATCATTCTGTAGTTTTTATTGAAACTTTACAAAAAAATTATGACAATAGTAATAATACCTTTCTTGAAAAGCGTGAAATCACGCTCCTTTTACGGAGAGAAGTCGCAGTCGCAGTCGTCTTGTGAATCATTTTCGTGAATCGACATTATCTTCTCTCTATAGCCAAAAAGACGCTAAAATGCAATCCCTTTTTATGTTCTTCCTTGTACTCTTTCTGGATTCTCAGGCGATATGAATTCCTTTACAAAAATTAGAAACGCAACATTATTATCTAATATGTAATTGAATAATTTAGGCCACGTTACTAAATGACTGAATATAATTGCAAGTATTTATTTAACAGTGTAGTACTAATAAGATAACAAAATATGGCGAATCTAATTTGACTAGACTGAAGTTACCAAAGGACAATACTTCTAAAGCGTTCATCACTATTCATTACTATTGCTGATGCTAACTGAAGATTTAGCAGCAAAATGTCAGATCTTGTTCAGCAGCATAGTTGGAACAAAACCACATCAAGAAGACCATTTTTGTTGGCTGCTGCAACTTTGCACGTTAATAAATCAGCTCATTTCCACATCACTCAGATTAGAACGGTGAGAAATAAACGGCACTGTGCTGCTGCTGCTAGCTCGTAAAAATAGATGAATGCATCATGTAAGCAATGGCTACTCCGAAACTTGAATTACATCGAAAATATCATCAAGAAATCCAGGAAGGAAGAAAAGCCACATCCTTCATTCCTGATGTAACATAAATGTGATGTCGTTATCACTATTTTTACTTGTAGCCGAACAACGGGATTTACGTTATGGAGAGTTTATAATTTTATCTTCTTCTCTCGTTATACTTTCCTGTGCATTTAGTGAATCGAAAAGTAGTTCATGTCATGAGAAAAAAAAGTTTGTGGCTAAAATAAAGTACCATTTTTACAGCCTCCAAATATTTATATATGCCAGCTCACAGATGCATCTTTCTTATATGGAGTATCTAGTTTCACCCTACTTTGATATGCGTCTCTTTATCAAAGTAACCGCTTTCCACTTGCTCATTTTTAAAACAATTTTTAAAAGCTCCAGTCTGTTGAAAGACGTTTAAGGATTTAAAAATTTATAAGTGCAACAAGTGACTTTAATTTCTTGCATTACCGCTCTGTCCATGTGCGAGCATAGGGTTATGATTATTAACCGATGATTGGGATTATATATTTTTTTAAAATTCGAAATCGAACTGTTCCTCTTCACTTCCATTGCCTCACTCCTATAACCTACATTCCCGGCTGCCGGCTGCTAGCTCATTTATTAATTTTCAGGGTAAATGCTCAGATATTTCATCTTTAGGAGTTAGTACTTGTATCAAATTACTTGCCTTTGTACACACACTTGCTGTAATCTCAACAGAGAGATGCTATAAAAGCGATGCCATAATAATAGCAGCCTTGCTTGCCGAGGCTAGCAGAATAGCAGACGATCCCAGCTCTCAGCCTCACCGCTATTCACTAAACTGGAGACATTCCATCACCACAATCACAAGACCAGCTGAAGTACATCACACCATCATCAATCTAGTCCGTAAAACGAAATGGTGGTGGAAAAGTAATAGCTAATAATAAGATTCCAAAGGGAGATTTGAGGGAAGAGACATGCCTTTCAAGTGGTAATATCGTCATGTTCCATTCTCTTCCCTTCGTTCGGTAATGTTTACTATTTCCCTATTGTAAACGTACAACAGTGGAAGTACATGATGGGTCCAGATGCCGGAGAGAAGAGAAGAGTAACACACATAAAAAGTTGCTCCCCCAGGTCGGCTCCTCTTCCTCCAATTTCACTTCATGTTTTTAAAAAGAATCTTTTATCTACAAGTGCTAATCCACATCAGGAGGAAAAGAGAGGAGAAGGATAATAATATGTACTCATTAACAAACCCAGGAATTTTTTTTTCGGGGTAGGCCAAGGATTCTCTCGTTTAGATTCTCAACAAGTGTAGATACTTCAAGAATGAAAAAAAATTCTTCTTCACCCTTCCTCGTCTTTTTAGCATCTTCAAGATAAGGAATTCCATGTTCCAAACTTCCAAAGGCATCAGCTTTTTTTTATTTACACAAGTAACATAACGGTATTCACATACATAAATAAATGTATTTTATGGGGTAAATAAAAAATGCTACAAAACCCAAATACCCTTTTTCGAATTTTCTCGCGATTTTACAAGTCAGCTTTGGTCGTTGGTGCTGCAGTTAGCAGTGGCCACGAGAACCTGTCGACTTTAGAAAACTTTACGTGTAACATGTAGCGTGCTTCTTTTTTTCGATATCCCTTGAAGTATAATGAAGTGTAGCAACAGCAGTTATTAAAGCAATCCGGTAATAGAAAATAGCAGAAATTCATTTATTAGCATTTTTGCATGTTTGATTAGCACCGCTTCCGGCTGGCAGTCAAGCGAGTTCCCTTTTTTAAAATGCTGACTACGTTCCAGCTTCAACCACCTTTTTTCACCTAGCCAGGAATTTTTTTTCCTGCAACTTTACAAACAAAACGCAAAGAAGCAGATGGTTAATGTCTTAAAAAAGGATGTACAGAATTACCAAAGCGCGCCGTTCTTTTTTTTGGCCTGGCCTATGCTATAAACGTTATTTACTTCATGGACTTGATCACACATAGATAAAATTGCCAAAATACGAAAATATGTACATAGGTAGTTCTGACTCTGGCTGCGTCTACGTGAAAGAACTGCACAAGAAATTTTCATGGACTATTATGCAGGGAATACTTTTACTTCACTTTTGGTACATCCATCATCCCAAAACGGTCACCAGTCATCGTAACCAGAACGTCTGAAAAGTTTCTGCCGTGCAGTGTATGTCAGTGCCAGAGCGCTCACTCTTTTTCGCTCATAAACTTCGATGCTAATCTCTCACAGTCAGCCTCTACAGTAATTAACCAGACGCTGGAAGCCATAGTGTGTGTGGTACGAGAGCGATAAGGATTATTGCTATATATAGGGAGACTTCACTTATTGCGTTCATCCCATTGCACAGCTTGCAAACTACTGACTAAGCGTAGTGTGCGGTGCTGTCGTTATTTTAAGTCAGAGGACAAACTGATGGAAAGGGCATCGAATAAGAAAAAAAACTAGCGTGCCTAATGAATATTTTCAAATTCACTTCTAGTTGAGTTGAAATAAGCCACGCACACCATTTCGATTAGAGCGATGAATTCAAAAAAAATATATGAGAGGTTTTCACATGCACTGAAAACAGGACCTAATGCACTTTTGACGTACGGGAGCCTTTTTTTGTAGTAGTCTGATGGATTTAATAAAAAAATAAACTTCTACCAATAATTGACAGGAAATCGCAAGAAAAAAATGGAGAAATGGTGTAGTGTGGAAAAGGGCGAGGAGTGTCACTTTCAATTCACGTGCAAAAAAGAAATTGCCCAGGTGAACTCAGGAAAGAATGCGCATCCGGTGGCTTATAAATTGAAATGCCCACAGCACAGTCCAGCACCCAACAAAACTTATACTTTGTTTGTATCATAAGAAAAATTATCAATATTTTACGTGAGGATGTCGTGTAGGAAGTAAATACAGTAAAGTAGTATTTGCAAGGAAATTAACTTTGGACTGAGAGTCATGCATTCGGGCATTATTTTTCGCATGTAACGTTTTTTCCGTAAAGTTGTGCCTTCCAATTTAGCAGATTTACAAAATTACATGTAACTACCTTTAATACCTACATCAACAAAAAAATTGAAGAAATCGCCCGCATAAACTTATTACAGCTACAACTATAAACTGTGGGGTTCCCACCCTTCAACAATTTATAGTGTCGTATGTCGTGATGCCAGCTTCATTTTAAATTCACATTAAATGAATCGAAGGATGTTGTGTCTACAACCTGCATAATTTTTATTTCCTTTCATATTCACAAGGTCCAGAAAAAAATGGGGTTTCCTCTCATTGAAAAAAAATACGTGGACCAACTCATCCTAAAAAAGAGCACATTGTACTCACTCCAGTTATACACTACCTTTTTAGGTGTTGTGTAAAAGAGCCATCGCAATATTTTTAATCCTCACATCCCCATCGCATGTTACTTTGCCTTAAGCTTCTGTACCGCTCGGTTGCACATTCTAATTCTTTATAAACCTTATATCCACTTCCCGTTTCAAAAAGGAGCACTGCATTTACCCATCCGTAAGTACGGTCTTTTACTACTATTATTATCATGGGAACTTTGCGAGAGGACGTAAAGTAGCGGTGGCATTGGTTCCATTGTGCCACAATGTAACAAAAATTATTATTGTTTCCATGCACAAGGGAGAAAACAGGGTGACTTTGGCAATAATAATTATTATTACAGCAGTTCATACACACAGCGGTCGGGCCCACCTCTCCCATACATTCCGGCACATTCATGTACGATGCAATGGCGGAAATGGAATCGCTTACGCCTGCAACACTTATCTGATTTTTCGTGCAGCTCCATCAAGACATTACGTGAAGAAAAATGGTGAAATTAAAATTGCTCCAGACCTTTCACGTGTAACCCGAAAAATTTATCCATTCATAGTATTGCCCCACATTTCAAATGTTGCACTTTCGTGAAATGTATGCAGAGCACGTAACAAAAAAAATTTACTGGAAAAGTGTCTTTTTACCGATTCTATGCGTTTAAGCAAGAGAAAATGTATAAGCAGCCTTCCAGTACAGTTTTAGGGACTGGTAAATCGGCTTATCTTCCATCTAATGAAGAAGAAAAAAAGTTTATATATGAAATATGCATTATTCGCATATTAGCAGTCAAACAATGGCAGTGTCATCGTCATCAGCAGTCAGCACTCATTTGAAAGGAGAAAAGATTTTTTGAAGGCTTTTCTTGCTTAGCCTATTGTGGAGTGTAAGCAACGAAAAACGAAACAATAAATATTACAGATATGAACGAAGGGAGGGAGACATGTAGTGATGATATGTAGAAAAACTTGTCCAGCTCTGTGTGTGTTTGCGTATGTCAACATGATGACACTGTAAATGATACCTGAACTCTTGTGTAAGCCTTGGATGAGTTGAATGGACCTGGATGATGATGGTGATAATATGATGATGATGAAACAAAACTGGACCTCTTTTTTCTTATTGATATTGGTGTTACTGGGAAAACCAGTCGTGGTAGCCACCTTTTTCAGTGAGTGAGTGAATAATGTATTCAGATACCTTTTGAAGTAATCGCCCATATCAGAAGTTATCTATGCCAACATGCCACTGCTATTCCAGTCAAAGGAGAATTGATAAGGGAAGGGACAAAAATTACAACCGGTAGAATGAGAAATATGCGCATACCTTCATTCACAAATTCTCTGGCTAATCTTTCGAGTAGGACTAGCGCTCATCCGCAGCCAATATCAGCTCTACTAGGGTGATTACCTGAGTGGAATAAAGTAGCATTTTTTGAGAATCTCCGGAAAATCGCTGCGCCCATTCATTCGATAGCCTTGCTGAATAAATGTCGTACCATTCGAAGAAAAAACTGGACTGACATTTGTACTTGCAAAAAAAGACGTTTTTGATATAAGAGCCATTAAAAACGATTTCTCGCAGCAAATTCTTCACTGAGGCAAAACTGACAAGGAAAAGTCTGTACTGATTTCGGTGGTGGTTGACATGAAGCATGCTACGCGAGATGCATTTTATGTAAGAAACCGATATTGTGTTACTTTTCAGGCATGATTTATTTCAGCCATCTAGAAAGCCACTGACTCGCTTGGTTTAGTATCAGTGACAGACTTGCGAATGTGATTCTGATCCTGCAGATCAGTTCAAATGGCGATGATGACAAATGGACTAAAACTATCAGCTTAAAATTTTACAACTTCTGGTTTGCGACTTTTCGCTGTGGTTTTCCTCAATTAAGTCACTAAAAGCGCGCGTAAGATGTTATTTAATTGGAAGAGCTCTTTCTTTATCAAGCTGTTACGATGACTTTTACGCAACTGTGCCCATTCCCACTACCACATTTACAGTAGCTAACGAGGGCTTGAGTATATTTTTATGGCAAATTCATCCATCCTTCAAACGATACGTAAATGAATGTTTTTATCAATCTCGCTCTCGCAAAACAAGGTCACGTTGCCAGAAGCACAAAAAAATTGGTGAACTGGAAGGAAGCCATCGAACATCCGCGGTCTGCGTGCTTTGGGCAATGAAAATTTTTTAAATATATTTTTACACCTATAACTGTCCCATATTGATCGGTTTCCTCACAAAAATATCCCAACTCACTATTACGGAGTGCTATGCGTGAAACTTATTTTCGTCCGAAGCGATTTTTTAACCAGAACATTTTATCCCCATAAAGCAGTTAGCGTTGTGCCGACGAGGGCTTATTTATTTTCCATTTCATTATTATTACCACTTCTTCTATTACTACTGCAACAATAACAATTTACTGCTGACAGAAAAAACATGGGTTTCCTTACATTCACCCTGTGTTATATCCCATTAAAATTGTTTCTTCGTTATTATTATGAGAGCTGTTCTTGCCCTGCTCAGGATTCCTTTCTCCAAAGATCATGTTTCGCTTCCTAAATAAAAGGTCATGAGGATATAAGACGAATCTTTTACACTGTTTGGTGCTGATATAGGTAATTCCCAAGTGGAAATTGGAGTTTGACAAAAAACCATACTTTTTTTCGTAGAGTTCAGTTCACGAGAATGAGGATGATCCTCAAATGACTTGCTGGAAGTATTTCATTAAAGAAAGATGAATTTCTTTTTAACATACCTACGAACTAGGGACGATTTATATGGGTTTGTGGCAGGGGCCGTTCCAGTCCTCCCATATAAAAAAGGACAGCGTGTAAGGTTTCGCTTGCCTGCCCTAGTAAAAAGACAGCACACAAGTTGACCTTTGAGGATGCTGTATGGAAAATAAATACGTTCTTAATGCTGTTAAGCAGAGGGACTTCGGGCTCTTTGCATGCTTCCTTTCCTTTTCCTTGACATCCATATCCCTTCCAAAAAAAGAGCATTGGAATTGTGTACGTCCTTCTCTGCGCTTTCTGCTCTAGAAGGTACAAATCGGAATGTTCAATCTTTAAGACAGTCCTCTTCTCTCAAAAAAAATCTCACAGTCATAGTTTTTTTTGGGAACAGCCATAATAGCATTTTGATGTAATTAGATTTGTTCAACCAGTGTTCCTTTGTAGGAGTGGAGGAGCATCTTTCTACGCAGTGGCTTCTTTTTTGACATGAGCCACCTTGCAAGTGAATGAGCGGAGGTTGACTTTACAAAAACATGTGGATGGAAATCCTCTGGATGCGCGTATGTACTGCTATATACCTTGAATTATGTATGGATGAAGGAGTAAAGGAAGCTCTGAAAAATGTAACTGTTCTTAACTGTTCTTGTGACTTGCTGAAGGTCTGCTGTGAAAAATCAGTGGAGGGCAGAACGGAGAGAAACTACGACTTCTCTTTCCCACTCCTAATGCCAAATCAAGGGACAAAGTTTTGAAGTTGACAGGAGCAAAGCAGAAAAAAAATATTGCATGACATTCTGAGAATCCCTAAAATACAAAAAAAGTACGAGGTAGTTTGGTAGTTGCACACTTCCAACCGAAATTTCTTCGCCAAGTATTTCCAACCTTAGTCACTTGCTGAGTAAAAAGTAGTTGGGAATAGTAGTTGGAAAAAATATGGTTTGCCGACCTCGACTGGTTTAGCAAAGCATTGAAAACGTGTGTTTACTTAAGCTCTAGTTTGTTGGGCGGTCGTCGTGTAGCTTGGCTTTGGTGAGAGGAGCACAAACGAATTCAGAGAAAGCAGGATGAAAGATTTTTGTTTCAGATGTACTCTTCCTTTGATCTATTTCATTTTAACGACTGACTTTTAGAGACACATTCATTAGTATTTTTACTATTTGGGAGGAGGTACCCTAGTCGCCGTGTGATTGTCACTACCACACTCATCCGCTTTACGCATTTTCTTCGTGAACCTCATGTCATGATTATGGCGTTATGGAACAAAAAATCTGAAAGTTTCTCAAAGGGAAATGAGTCTAAAGTTTCAGAAGACCACGCAGCTATCTAATACGAGAATCACTATTTAAAACTTTTTAAAAGTAGTGCCGAATGATAGTTTTTACGGACGAGTGGGAACATTACGACGGTAACGATGCAATATTACACAAAAGCAATAATATGCAATCCTATCTGACCAAGATTTCCTCCCTTTCAATTGAACCATGACCATGAGCACTGAGCTGACATGGAAAACTGGCTCTGCCCTACTTCGAGCCCCTTTAAACTGATACCAGTTACCAGTAATACCAATGTAATAAGCAAAAACTTACTCCATGCGTAATCAATTATTGATAAAATGGCAATATTTCGTAACTTCATCTGCCGACTTTTGTAAGACAGTCACAAACTGGTGCCGTCATTTTCTCATGGGATATGAAAATCAAATAAATTTACAAAAGAGAGTAAAGCAATAAGAATTCTCCCCATCTATAATTCAACACTCTCATGAGTGATCTAATGTGTACCTATGTGCGTTTTGTATTTGCGGGGAGGACCGATTCAAGAAATAAAAATAAAACTGGCGAGCTTTTATAGAAAGGTAGAGTGATGGTAATGAGGGCCCTTTAAAAAGGACCCTTTCTTACACAAACATGAATGCGTTAAAAGTTGAATGTACGTGTCTGGAAAGGAAAAAAATGCTGCTGCTTTGCAATGCAATGCCCAGTCCAGCGAGGGGAAAAGTGAAGAATGGCTACATGGATTGTTGTAGCTCTGTGTAGCCGTGAATGCACCATTATTTATTTTTATAGATAGTTCCTACACGATTCTCTCATCCCTTCAAAGAAAGCCTTCAATAAATCCGAAAGAGGATGAGAGAAAAAAGGGAAAAAAATAAAACTTCCCCTCTTCTTATAACAGCCTGTTAAGTCCTGTTTATATTTCAACTTCAACTCGCATTCTACATTATGGCCCTTTTTATTTTTAAAAACAACAAAGTTGAGTTTTTTAAAAGATGAAGAAGGGGGGAGAAGAATGGAAGAAAATGAGGAGTTTAAATTTATACAACCCTTTAAATGAACGTGACACTTGAAATGAGATTTTTAAATGTTTAAAGATCCTGCAGAGGTTTTACTGTTTAAAGAAAATGATGTTAAAAGTCCATTTGTAACTGGATAGAGAAGAGAAAGAGAGAGAGTAAAAAATGAACACCAGCCAGTAGTTTGTCTTGTCCAGCTTTTTAACTATAAGTTCATTTATCTGATATTATGTACTTTAAGTACTGACATGCAACTGCCTGTTTTCTAAATGCATAGAAGCAGTAGTACAAAATGATTAAAACGGTTGACGTTAGCTTTATTTTTATAGCTATTTATATGCAAAACTAATGGACCAACGGTTCGGATAATTGAACCATTTGTTACGGCGTGAGCTTTTCTTACACTGATAAAAAAAATTAGAGTGGTGGTAGCTGGTGTGGCGGTGATGTGAATTGTTTGGTGTGATGGAAAGAGATGCCGAGCCCTTTAATGAGAACTCGCCTAATCCTTCTTTGCAGTGCCGGTAAATAAAGCACAATTGCCTTTTCCTAGAATTCTCTTCGGACAAAATGTTTTTAAAAAATGAGCGACGTGCTTACAGCCATTATGCTTGCTCTGTTCTTGGCCATACAGTTTTATTGTGTTTGCCATTTAATTTAGAAAAAGTTCATGCTTGAAATAGATTTACTCCAAGCTTTAATACATTTTAAAATAAAGTTACTTATTATTAGGTAGAAGATGTAAAGCATTTCAATTCCACTTAATGAGTAATCAGGTTTCTTCACTTCAGCTCCGAAAGTTTCAAGATATTTTTTGCTGCTCTTATGTCTAACATTGTCACAGCCACTCTAAATGAGTGTTGAGTGCTTCTTCCTCACTTTCCAAATTGTCTCGTTTTTTGTTTTTCCAGTCACAGACAGTACATTTTTATGGCTAAAAGAAGCTCTTCAGATTATTGAAAGAGCCATTACTGTTTTATAATCAAAGCAATTAACTTTATTTTATTGGTTTATCAGGCATGCTTCCACTACACAAAAAAATGTGGTCAATGCTTAAGCAGAGGTAGACATACAAGATAAGCCGAAGACCTTTTTGTTACTTTAATTTTAATAATAAAAACAGAATCCAAATAAAGTCTACTCATTTTCTAATGAAATAGTACATCAAAAAGTTTGGCCTACTTCTTGTCTACAGGATAACACACTTTTAAGCTTTATTTAGCTAGTTAAAGAAAATAATGATAAGCACAATACAAACATTAAAGTTTCCACACAGACACTTTTTTTATCTATTCCATTCAGAAAATTAACAGCCGTGCTATTTAAAAGGAAGTGTGATATATTCCAAAAAGCATTTAATATTTAAAGCTCATATCGTATCAGAAGGGGAGTAGCTCATTTACTGTTTTTACTGCAGTGCACCTTTTTCTTTTAATTGCACTTATCTTTTCAAGAGAGATTAGAGTAAAGATAAATCATAGAGAATTAAGAAGGTAATAACAAAAAAAGGTGAAGTGCCCATAATGCCAGTAATAATGTGACCGTGTCTTCATTCGCCATTATTCTCAGTTCATCATTTCAAGCCTATTTGAGACTTAAAAACTGTACAGGAATGCTACAACCACTCTCCAAAAAATGTCCAAGAATAGCACAGTGATAATTCGCCTTAGCTTATCAAGCGGATTTTTATACAGGCGTGTATAGCTATTGCAGCTATAAAATACAGTTTTTTCCCCTTTTCTTTTGCCAACAATGGAGCCAACAGAAGTT
Organism: Acrocyrtus sp. NNG-2020; assembly: GCA_027744115.1. Lineage (NCBI taxonomy): Eukaryota > Metazoa > Arthropoda > Collembola > Entomobryomorpha > Entomobryidae > Acrocyrtus > Acrocyrtus sp. NNG-2020. Next base: position 13,224 of record JAHZND010003481.1, on the reverse strand, counting down.
CTGGGAGTATGTAAAGTTAGAAGTATAAATATTAACACAGCCTTTCATTTTTTTCTGAAGAAAATGAAGTGCATAAAAGTCCCTAATTTAGTGTGCTAAGCTTATTCCGATTACTAGTCCGTAGCTGAAGCTGCAGTCAGCATGCTAGGCTGAAAAATTGTGAGAGCCCTTACACATCCAGGATTATGCTTGTTAACAAGGAACTATGACTAACCTGTCTCTCGTTTGACCTCAACCTTCTCTCCTCATTCATAAAAGTGAATGGGTACGTGTACAGGAGGCTGAAGAAAAAACTGAAAATGCACCATAACAATACTAGCGACAATCGCTGGACAATGCGACAGGAATGAGGACGAGGAGACTTTACAAAGGAGCGCACCGTCATGTCATCGTCAACATGATATGGAGATTAGGCAAGTTGAACAAGGTTCATTCACATATCACATAAGTTGACGACTTTCTACAAGACTGCTACCACAATTGATGAGCTGAACAGAAGAAAATATTTCATTTTTAAAGTACTTTGTCAAGGGTAAAGGGTAAATTTGTTCTACCAGCTTAGAAAAGCGAATGATCTGTGATTAAATCGAAAAGGATGAAAATGATGGATGCAAGGTGCGGTCTTGTAAAAGGAAAAACGAGAACAGTGGTTGGTACATTTTCTTACTCATTTCAGCTTTTTTTTTCTCCTGTTAAAGAGTTAAAACGAACTTGTAGAACTGTAATTACGGAATAAAAACAATTCCTCTTTCTAATTTTCCACTAGTCAGCCTAATCAGGCAGCAAATTGCATATAAAAATCTCTATAAATAAGCGTGTAGTCAACTTAATTACGGGCACATCTCCCTAAAACCCCATCCTACTAGTAAATACAGTGCTAAAGCCGGAATAGCAAAGCTGGCATTTTATAGGAAAACTGAAACTAATAAAAACAATCAAATACCGGATGCAGTCCACCCCGAAACTTGTACAGATAAGTGGGAGTAGGTATGTTACATTCCATTATCATTTGTACAAAAAAAGGGATAGGGTGATTGTGATTACGTACGACGAAAGTCATTTACAAGGTGAAAGAATTCCTCCATTTCATATTTCATTTTAACTGCAAGTTAAGTATTCCTCGCAAGAAGAATAAGGACAGGAATGCATCACACAAAATGCCCATCAGCTTATTTCTTACTGCTTTTCGCTTTTTTTTCATGAGAACGAAATAAAAAAAAATAGTATGGAAGGTGGATTTCTATACACTCGTTAAATAGTCCATAACTACCGGCCGGTAAGTTGGAGGTACTTTTTTTTTGTTATTCCACTTCTCCAGCGGATTACGGAGGATGATGATGCTGATTGTTTTATTGCTGTGTGGGGCTTGCTATTTTTTACTGCACAATATTCTGGCAATCACTGGAGCTAATAATAAAGCGCTTTTTACAGCGGCGGTGGTGGTGGTATTAAGGTGGAGGAATGGCATGCTATCTTTTTCATGACTGACTTGAGCTGCAAGGTGTCTCTATGCGTGTGTTGGAAACGAGACCCGGCTGATTTGTATTAGTGAAAGAATGCCGAGTCCAGCAAGATAATAGAAATTATCCATTCATTTGGTATAATGAAGAAAAAAGATTAGGAAAAATTGATGATACGATAATAGTGATAAGAAGATGATATTGGTGATGTCCAAGTAGCGCTAAAGATCATCTTTATCAGCTGCATGCAGGTACCACATGAATGCATGATGATGAGCTTATTGTGTGCTTTTTGTAGGTACTTCAGGTTGATTAGCATTATGTGAATTGTGAATTGTGAGCATACGAAAAAAAAGTATTATTACGGCAGCGTAAGTAGGTATCTTAAAAAAATTGATTTCATCCGGTCGGTCACTAATCATCGTATAATAAAAGTGTTATTAAAGTACCTCCACAAGATTACTTCTATTATTATAAACGGTGAACAAAAAAGGAATGCTTTAGATAGTAAACTTGATTTTTTTATTAATGCGTGAATTTTCTTCACTTTTATAGCCTATAACATATGAATAAGGCCGAAGTATACTTATGTCATATTTTTAAGGTAAGATCTTCTTTTCATCTCTCTCAGTTCAGTGGCTGACGGGAGACTTTATATCGTGCCTTTAACAATTTAACGTCATGCAAATTCCTTCCAGAAAAAAAGTTACGGTTGGATCTGGATCTCTCTGCATGTTTCATATCACTGGAATGGATTTCAGTGGCCTTCACTGGTATGAAGTGAAGTGACTTCACCCTTGATTATCTCTTTTATGCAGTGTGCACTGATTACTTTTCAACAATCTCAGCTATTACAACAACGACAAAAAATGGAAGATATTTTGAACTACCCCATAAGAGGAGGGAGTCGTATTGAGGAGCTGACAAAACCACTTTGTTGAATTGGATTTGGAACGGAATAAAAACCTGAAATCCTGGTTCTCTATAAAAATGATGATGATAATAATAACCACGATCGCATCATCATCATCGGATGTATTAGAAAAGGGGACCTTGACTGACCCGTAAGAATGCACAAGGAGAAATACGTGATAGAGTTAGGTACTTTTCTTCTTCATCTTTATCTTCTACTTATATATAGTTATCATTAGAGCTTTTTGAAAGAAGAGCGAGGGGGAAGTGGTAATAAATATGTGAATCAGGCAAATAAAAAATGTCCAGAAATAAAAAGAGAAGACTGAATAATCTTGAATAATTTTTGGATGGAAGTGATGGAAATAATGCGAATGTATATGCATTTTTTTATGTGTGCTCACTGCTCAGAGAGCAAGCAACTGGTTACACACTTCCCACTTCCTCCGTATTTTCATTTGATTACCCCTCTCATTATTTTTCAGCTCAGCCTGTGATCCCTTCCACCCCAAAAAAAAATTGTAATTCATGCGTGACTTTTTTGTTTTCTAATTTATGAATTTTGAACTGAACAAAAATTACCTGCCTGCACAGTCAGCATGAAACTTATTTTTTTTCTACCACAATGTAAAAATAGTTTAGATAGTTTTTCTTTTTGGTTAGAGAACAGAGTTTTTAGAAACTTCCAGAAAGCGCTGTGTGCCACTTCAGTCACATAAATTTGTCGAATCTCGAAGGGAAGCCTTTTCTGACTTGGTTAACCATTCGCTGCGCTGGACTAATCGGAAGATCTCCTCACGTACTGCAAAGCAGAGAGCGTATACTACCCAGCATAGCTCCATTGAAGGCTTCATTGATAATATTTATAAGCGGTTGTGTTCTCATCAACATCTTACTTTTTTGCCAGAGGGATATCACATAAATCGTATTTGTTGATATAAAAAAGCAAATTTTTTTTGAATGTCTGGGGAAACCTGACTGGATTGGATCTGCTTCGCCAGCTCTAATCGGATCGAGGTATAGATCGTAATTCGTAACTTGGATGTAAATGCATTTTTACTTACATCTCGTCAAAAAATTTATTTCCATCCGATTGAATAAAACCGTGATTTAGCTACTATCCTTATTCATACAGCTTATAATTTCCACGTTAAAATTCTATTTTCGTGCGCTAAGGAGGCGAGGGGAAGCAAACTGGTCCAGAATAGATTTTTTTTCTCAAATCACACACTCACACTCGCTCCCTTAATCAGTGGCGATATTAGCCCATCTGCATAAAGTAATATTCTCCAAGCACCTTTCGAAATTTTCCAAACTGTTAGTCAATTGCCTCCTTACTTGAATTAACGATGTAACGCGCATTATGGCAGTGCAAGCGTTTCTCATCTGCCTCCTCTCTTAGGGACCATATTTATCCCGAGTGAATTTATATCTCTTCGTAATCTAATCCCATTTTTCTCTCTGAATTCCATCTAATCTGATTCTGCTCTGTACGTTACAAAAAATACTCTCAACTTTTTTGGGGAGAAGGCAAAATGAGGAAAAATTTTTTTTGCTGCCCCAGCAAAAAAAAGGTTCACGTATGCCCTGGAGAAGATCACATATGTTATTACAGGTTATGGTTCGATTTACTCCCTTCCCAACATTTTGATGAATGATGGAAAGAGAAAACCACTGTGTTTTATGCGTGGAAATTATATAAACATTCTTTCAACTGCGGTATATTTTCTCAAACTTCTTTTTAGTGTGTGGTATATCTCCACGAAGAGCTTCTCTCCGGTACTTCATTCAACAAAAAAAATAGTCTGCTAACTAACCCTTTAATATGTGCATACCAAAGTACCTACACGATTTTCTTAAGATTTATCTTCTCATTCGATCATCTTCTTCTGAAGTAAAAAAAATTTCGTATACCTCAAGAAATATTTTTGCTGGGTGAGATCAGGGACGGACGTAGAGGAATCGTGTACCTTACTTTTATTGCCTCTTCTCCTTAAGGATTGTTTATGCACAGCTATGAAATAATATTCCCCGATCTTACCAAGTGAATAGAGTCGGGTAAAGGAGGATGATGATGAGTAATCTTCCCTGCTCATCAAGACCATGAGCCTCATCATTATAATCATGACGATGATCATTGTCGGCCACATTTTATACTCTGAAAGGAAAGAAAATACTATGCTGGTAGGAAATATAAGACGCAAAGCTACGAAACGTATGGATTTTCTTCGAGTCTTGTTTCTTCTACAAAATATAATAATGAATCTGTTTGTTTATACATTCAGCTCAGGCAAAGGATAAGAAGAAAAAAACTTTTTTTTCTGATATTGGATAATATACTCTTGAGCATATCCAGGAATGCCTCGCTCTGATTAGACTACGGCGGATTTTTACATTTAATTTTTTTTTACGATAAACTTTCCAGCTCAGAGACGACTTGTTTTTCCTCTCTAAAAAACTGTTTGGATGATCTTTCCTAATCCTTTTACTGTACCTGACTGGGAAAAAATAGGGAAACCACCCTTGTACATGTCTGGCTAAAAAACCTAGCTCAACTTACGAGCGATTCAGGTTCAAACCAGAAAATCCGTATAGTCACCAACTCACCAAGAAGAGCAAGATGGATATATATACTTTTGGGAAGTGAGACTGGATGAACCAGAACTTACCACTAGATTAAGGAGAGAAGCGATGTAGTGGAAATAGAATGAATAAATATGATAAAGTTTACGGCTTCCTTCCCCAGCTGCAATACTTGATTCAATCCATCATCAGGTTTCCCCTCACCGTCATCATCGTTCCGTGGCCATCTATTTTTTTCCTATATTTTTTACTCTGGCTAACTAAATTACCATTATGCTAGTTTGCTCTCCTTCTTCGGTTTCCTCCTTTTCTGAATAGGACACATTTTCTCTGATTGAGAATGTTTTCGGAGTAGGGATGGATGGAGTGTGGTGGCAGGGCATTTCAAAGCCAAGTTTCGTATAGTGATGATGTGTATGTGAAGGAATTTTTCCCATGGGTGGGCTACTCTCCTCAGCAGTAGCAAGAGAATGAAGGGAAAGAAGCAGCCAGAAAAAAGTGTATTGTATTGCAGTAGTAAAGTTTCGGTGGTGATTATGGCATGGTTTCACTGCTCCTGCTTGGCCGTACACTTACTTCTTCGTGGTGAACTGACTCACTTGGAGTTGGAGAGAGTGAGCACCAGAAAATAACTCGGTTTGTATGTACTCCTCTTCTCTGGCTTGTTTGTTTCTTTCAGCGGAGAGAAATAATAATGACATGGTAGAACCACTTGAGGGATGTGCATCGTTGCNCTCCTCTTCTCTGGCTTGTTTGTTTCTTTCAGCGGAGAGAAATAATAATGACATGGTAGAACCACTTGAGGGATGTGCATCGTTGCCTGGATGGTATGGCTCAAACTGCCGGCTATCATGTGTAGGGGAAATTGTGCCTGGCAACGTGAGTTGTATTAACTAGGTAGGGTTTTCTCCTTGTTCTCCTCCAACAAAAAAAACACTGAAATTGGTTGGGAGCTGCCTATTCACTTTTTTCCACAGATAAGTCGGCATATAGAATTATGCATGGCTTACTCAACAACGACCAGTTTAAAGCAACAGGCTGCAATTTCATAAGCAACAGGGTACATCATTTAGCAAGGATAAGAGCGCAGTCTATCTTTCGCGGAGGAGTAGTGAAAAAAAAAGGAAGCATTATAGTAATTTATTATCATTATATTTTTCCATGCAAGTGGATTTATAAGAAGGAAGCAGAAGCAGAGTGCTCGCGCTTGAAAAGTTATCGCTTATCAAGCTCCTCTCAGTTAACATAATGATAATACCGTAAAAAAGCATTTTCTCGATATGGCAAACGATGAAAATGAAAATGAAAATCTACCAGGTAGAAATATTAAAATGCTGTGCCTCGCCAAGCACTGATGAAAGTGAGCAGTCCATTGGAGCACACCTAACCAGTTTCCTGGAGTAGTGAAAAAGGGAAGCATTATAGTAATTTATTATCATTATATTTTTCCATGCAAGTGGATTTATAAGAAGGAAGCAGAAGCAGAGTGCTCGCGCTTGAAAAGTTATCGCTTATCAACGTTCCTCTCAGTTAATACCGTAAAAAAGCCTTTTCTCGATATGGCAAATGATGAAAATGAGAATGAGAATAGACCAGGTAGAAATATTAAAATGCTGTGCCTCGCCAAGCACTGATGAAAGTGAGCAGTCCATTGGAGCACACCTAACCAGTTTCCTTCCTTAAGACCTACATACCTACAGCTCTGTTTTCCTACTGGCTTACTGTGCCAGTTTATTAAACGGTACTACTCCCTTAGATGAGCCTTTCGCAGCACTAGCAATTTTCTGTCGTTTTCCTCAGAATCCCCGTCAACTTGACCGCTATAATTGCAGGTTACACTGGATCTGTTTTTTTATATTTTGTATTCGTATTCCAAAACTAATTAAGCACTGAAAACGTTTTCCAAAACAACATGATCCTATTACGAGATTAAGGGAGCAGCAGAGTATGGAGGCATTGTGCCATAAAAATCTTAATTTTTTTGTGCTCCTTTCGGAAGGAACAATTGTCCATATATTTTCCAATACTATTGTCTTCTGCAAAAGTGAACAGCTTTTTTTTCTAAGGAAGCTTTAAAAGATGGAGAAAAATGAACCATCATCATTAGAATAAAGGATGTTTTTATATTTCACAACTGCCTTCTTCACAATGTCTCTGTGCATTGTTATTCATTTTTGCTTTTTGCTGTAGAGTGAAAATTGGACAAGGGAGGTTTTCTTCTAAAAGGGATTGATTTCGTAGTGCAGTTGTAAAGTTTTTAACTTTTCTTTCAGCTTTTGCTTTTTTTTCTAGCTGCTTTTATGACTTACACGATACGGCAAAAGGAAGGTGTTTTAAAAACCTGGAGTTGAATTAGAAAAAAAACACGCGGACTTGAAGCAACATTTTCTGTTATGTTATTGCTCAAGCAGTTTATTTTTTTCCTTTTAAAGTCTCCTGCTGGTGGTGTAACTTAGTCGTGTCCGTTCATCAGCATCGCAGTCCCAATGGAGAGCGGATGGGATGATGAGGGCTAATATGCTAGGGAATGATAAATAACTAGCTCATATTCAGAAATGAACTCTGAGGGGAAGACTTAAAAAGTAGTGAAGCAATGCTGCGGGATAAATTGACTGATTGTGAGAAAAGAATAAAAAACCGGAGGTGGGAAGTGGGGATATGGTCTGGTCTACCCACAAAGACGTTTGACGAGCATGCACGCAACTTTGTGCGTAGCTGGGTTTGTTCCGATTCCGATGGTTCCTGTGTGAAATCCAGCCTGTAGTACTGAATATTTTAGCTTTCCGCTACCGTCATATCCTCGATAATTCCAGCGTACCTACTCTAAAAGACCGGCATTATAATGTTCATGATAATGAGAAATGGAAAAAAATAAGTTTGAAGAAGACACAGAAGTGGAGGATGACATAGGGATATTTTTTCTGTTGGAGAAAATTAGCTGTCGTACTTAAGCCGAGTAAGTAGTCTTCTTGAGTGAAAAAAAGATTTTGGACTCAGAAGAACTTTCGTCATTTTCCCCGGTAATTGAATGCGTACAAGCGCAATAACTCTTCTTCTACTGTGACGTGCTTTACCAATTTAAATCTTCTTTCTACTGTGAAAATTGAGCTTTTTATTGTTTAGTATTTTTGAATGTGTAATCTAAAGCATGAATTGCAAATGTTCCACTTCTTTCCCCTCCCCCATCGCATCGTAGCTTTAAGAATTATAAACTTAAAATAACAACAACGCAGTCTAATCATCGTCATCATTATTACAGTCGTTTTTCGGGAAATAATCGTTCATGCACTTCATTGGAGACATCATCTCTCCTGTCAAACCAACTCCTGTTGAGTTTGCATTTTAGCTTATGCATGCGCTTCTCAAATAGTTTTCCTCTTCCCGTGTATGCATTCCCCTGCGTTTTAGACTGAGGCAATCCCATTGTAAAAAGTGGTTGGACGGAACAATAAAAACTATTTTCATCATGATGACAACGGTACAATCACAATCATTATGAGTCAAAAAGATTTTAAAAGGCACTTGTTGCCCAATCTCCAGCGAACTCTCACTCAGGTACAACAATATTTCGAAAGTCCGTGAACTTACCTTTCCTTGAAGTTTTGGTTGCCTGACGTGACGAGTATGATTATGCCTTCAGATGATTCTCAATTTTTTTTGTTTGATGTTCCTACGAAAGGGAAAAGTTTTAAATGTACAACAACCCTACATCCACTATAATAAATATCCAAGAACCCTGTGTTTTCTAACTTTTGAGTTTTAAGAAGGCTGACGTACACAAATGGGGAGGGTTTTTGTCGAGCTCACCATCAACCATCAGACCAGAAGTGGAAAAAGGTGTGAGAAGGAAAAAAGGAGATTCTCTGGAGATGTTGGGATGGGAAGAAGGGAGCTAAAAAAAAACAGGATTTTTTCTGGTGGTGTAGTCAATGCAGTCAGTAAAGTACTTATCAGACGGAGCCTTTTGTGGCTTCTTACTCCGTGATAAAGTGATGATGATGATAATCAAGGAAAGTAACCTGCATTATCATCCTCATCATCGCAGCCATAAAAATCAAGCTATCAAGCAACCTCATTCCCCTTCATTTATTTTAAATGCCTGAGGAAAGGAGAGTCCTGTTGCTGTTCTTCAGTCCTGGAGTTTAATGTACCAAAATAACTATATATTACTTGCTCTAATCTAGCTAAAATTCTAGATTAGGATTTACTTCGCATTATCATCATCATCATTATCATCATCGCCATCATCACTACTTCTACTTGAAAAAAAATCCTTTCCAGCTCTGACAGAGACAGAGCTCTTAGGAAAAGACACTGCTTTACTTCTTCTGCTACACTGCACTACATTTTGGATAATTATGCGTAAACACGTACTATTGTTGGCAAGTTCAATCTCGTAAATTGAGTGTGCATGACGCAATATAAAAATATATCATGGGCTTCCTGCCTCATACGGACGATCTTGATTCAACTGCCATGAAAAGTTTCCTATGTCAGCGTGGTTTGTGAGGAAATAGGAAGCAGCAGGAAACCAGGAAGGTTTTGAGGAAGTTACCGTGAACTTTTGCAAACGTAAACCGTAATGAAGAGCATACATCAGGAATGAAAACTTTATTTTCACCACTGCGCTGCGGATGTGCAAAATTCGATCTCTAAAAGTTCCATTTGACATTGACAATCTAATATCTAATCTTCATGCAAATCCAATTTCATAACAGAAAATCTTTTTCCATTAGCAAAACAGCGCTTCTAGCAAAATCCTGGAGTGTTAGCTGTGCAATATTTCTTCTCGCTCAGAGTGAATTCATCTGCATTCGTAAAATAAATTTTAATTTATATCAATAAATATTCCAGATACTCAACTACTCTCTCACGTCAGAGTTATTATAAGGAAAAATTAGCGAGATGCACAACGCGGTAGTGTACCAGTGTTATGTTCGTATTTGCATATCGTATCCTGTTTCAGCGCATATATGAACAAATAGCTACCTACTTACCTGTTGGGATTTATCTATTTTCATACAATCTATTTTACGCCAAGAGAAACGAGATTATTAGGATAAACATGCTACAGGTTCATGTGCGGAATGAGAGTAACCGCGTGCTATGCCAGTGCTATAGCTTAGGTACAGAAAATTATTATTATACGGTAAAGAAATCAAATCAACTCATTAATAGTCGAAAACAAATGCAATGTATTTAATGATAAATTAAGCTGGTATAAGTTGTGTAATAATAACGATTAGCGGCAAAGCCGAGCTATCCAGTTATTATTAGCAATTAGCATACTCGCTATTTCCTGGTGCTCTCTTTACACGTTATTAGGTATTGGCGCGCTCATGTGTTACTTCTCCGCTTCTGCAATTTTACCTACAACTTACAAGTAAATCGAGTAGAACGCTTCACCATTTTCTGCACCATCATTTTGATCAAGTGGCCTTGCCGCGATTTAGCTGAATTCCAAGTGCTAGTCTAATACCATCCTGAAAAAAATATGCTGATGCCAAACTGTTTAAGACAAATCATCTCTCTGTATCAGCGCAGCGCAACTTAGTTTTAATTAAATAAATATTAAGCGAAAAGAGTGTGCAGTTGAAAAGTATAAAATCAGCAGCATCCTCTGACCTTTGCCTGCAACGTTTTACGTGAGATGAATTAACAACGTGTGGAATATTTGCTTATTTTGGCTGATAGGTATATTTGACAAAAATGTGCAATATCTGAGCTTAAAACCGTGTGCACGTATAAAAGTATGAAATGCGTCATAGTACAGTCGCGTACCTACACTCCACGTATATTTGAATGTGATATAGCCCATAAATAAGTGGAGATTGCTGTTTAACACTATTTACTACACACTATTTTTTGTTGAGATAGTCACAGAGGCCAAGAAAATATACTTCCAAAATAGACATAGCTCTACCACTACCACCTTATCCATTTTTATGGGTGCGCATCTATCAAATTAAGAATCCTTTTTTTATACAATGAGTCAATTAATACAATCAGCACGCTAAAAATATTTATCAGTGTCTGTTGCGCATTAGTGGTTATGGCTAGGAATGCAAAACGGATTTAATTTGCATTTCTTCAAGATGATGCCAAGAAGCATGTTAAGTATTTCAGCGTTATCATCCGTGAGCATCTTATTGTCAGTTTAATTGCTAATTAACTATAAATCAAGTCCCTGCTTAAGAGCATTTGCTGAAATTTGCGATAGGTGTGATATGTTGGAACTCTAGGCAAAAAAAATTCTGTTGCAGTCAGCTCACAATTATAAAGAGAGCTAACCCTTCCCAGGTTAATTATTGGCTGTAGATGTGCTAATAGCTTAATTGGAGGCTTTATACAGTAAATCTCAACAATCATGTTTTAAGTGTTGATTCGGACGAAAATCGATGAGATTTAGTTATAACTGCGCTAGCATTAAATTTTATTTTGCAGGTATATAGCAATAGGAAGAAAGTAGCTGGGAATGTGCCCATTCGTAATTTTTATGTACCTGAAATTATTGTGCACCATTTCCTTTTTACGTAATCCTGCAGACATCATTCCGAGCTTATCTCAAGTAGGTATAAAGTAAGGAGATTAGGTGAAATAATGGAACATAAAACATATCGCGCGCAGACTTCCTTTTATTTGCTTCATGATTCGTGTACCCCTGCCCTGCTCCGTGGCATTAGGTATTACTTTTGCTTTGCGATCAGATCAGTCTTGGAGCTTCGGAAATGCTATAAATATATGAATGCATTTATAGAAATTGCCACTAGTTAGTAAAATAATAGCAAAAAGGAAAAAAAAACGAGTAGACAAATGGCAATTATTATTAAAGTGGAGATTCAAATGTGTAGTGTGCACTTCATCCTTGCTGGTCGCTCGTACTTTACTTCATTGCCAGCTGCAAGTGTGATTTATGCAGAATGCACTAACTTATCTCAAGTAGGTATAAAGTAAGGAGATTAGGTGAAATAATGGAACATAAAACATATCGCGCGCAGACTTCCTTTTATTTGCTTCATGATTCGTGTACCCCTGCCCTGCTCCATGGCATTAGGTATTACTTTTGCTTTGTGATCAGATCAGTTTTGGAGCTTCGGAAATGCCATAAATATGTGAATGCATTTATAGAAATTGCTACTAGTTAGTAAAATAATAATAAAAAGAAAAAAAAAACGAGTAGACAAATGGCAATTATTATTAAAGTGCAGATTCAAATGTGTAGTGTGCACTTCATCCTTGCTGGTCGCTCGTACTTTACTTCATTGCCAGCTGCAAGTGTGATTTATGCAGAATGCACTAAAAGTACATGATGTCAACATACCTACTTCCACGCGGATTACATAACAAAACTGTGGCTCTTTAATTAATTGTTGTTTTGTGCGTGCAAAAAAACCTCATCAACGATACTCATCACAATTAGGCGCGAGCGAAGCTTCAACTTGGCCTTATCTTCGTTTCCTTTTGTCTTTGATACAGCTCTGATGATGCCCCTAAGGTGCAAGAAGCAACATAGCACACACAGACAGACTGATAGACTCAGCGAAGCTAAAAGGCGTCAGCAACAGCTATGACGCCTTAAAAACGTAATAGGAATTTACGATAGACGCACGATGAAATGGGCAAAGTGCAAAACCAGAATTAAAAATCCGTAGCCTTTTCCAGGTACCCAATTTCGACATGAGCAAAAGGATAGCCAACAAAAACGTTTTAAAACTCTTAAAAATTAATATGAGAATGGGAAAATATCCGGTGGAAGGTGGAAAGCTCTTTTCTACTATTTAGTGTTTACAGTACTTGGGCCTACTCCTGTCAGTTTCAAACATCACATCTTATTACAAGCATTTAGGTATAAAAGTTTGTAATATCAAACTCAAAATGGGTCCATTTTCTCAGAAAAATGATTGTTGTAGGCGGACAGACAGACCGACGCTACTCTCATGTCTCATGAAAAGACTGCCGCTTCTAAATAACACAGGACCAAGTTATAGTTGCTAGTTCCCTTCCCATCATGCGCTTAACTGACAGGCAAACGGCGAACATTGTTTTTTTCGTTAATGGATGGTTTGCGGTCATTCTTCCAAAAAAACAGTTGCACATTGACCTTTTCGTTCAATTTGCATCTTCACTTTTTTTTACGTTTTTCAGGATGCTACATGGCATAAGAGTCGCATCATGCATTGTACACACACAGGTACACTTTGATGGTGACTGAACACTGCACATCAACTGAAACATTAATTCAAAGACAATTCAATGCAAAGGTTAAATT